>PNEQ01025245.1:0-12197 GCA_003012365.1 Medauroidea extradentata | reverse complement strand
AGGAGCGAGCACCAGGAAGGAAGAGTGGGGTGCTACCTCAGAAAAGGAGCGAGCACCAGGAAGGAAGAGTGGGGTGCTACCTCAGAAAAGGGGTGAGTACCAGGAAGGAACAATGGGCCACTACCTTCGCAGAGGGGCACTTACGTCTAGGTGCTTACATGAAGAAACCAGCTTCGGTTGTTTTCGTAACCTTGATTCGGGTATGTCTGGCCTCTCCACTTCCCCCTGCCGCTCTTCTAAAGAAATTAAGTCAGCGCATGCCCCAACACTAAGTGCATCGCACCCGCAACAACATAGGTCTGAGCTATGTCTAAAGTTTCAGGTATCTAGCTCATCGGGTAGTTAGTTTAAAGTTGATTACAATACTTGTACCGAACAGCAAGGCCAGAAAGCAAGTAATAAAACCCTAATTTAATACATTGTTTATTGTTACCGAATAGACAAACGGACAAGAAAACTAGTTAATAAAAATGTGTTTAAAAATCTGAACTTTGTTCAACAGTTGCACTGTATGTATTGCTATGTTCTACTAACACAGTATAATAAAAAGAGTATATTTTGTAATAAATTATTTGTATAAAATCTCTCAAATTTTTTCCAATAGTTTCATTTTTATTTTGCTGTATTGTGACCGGGTCACTGTGTGTTTGACAAGGAGACGTGGCGAGAATTGACAACTGTGTAGTGCTGTGAAGCAAGTATTGAGGAGGGATGAGTGTAGGACAGCAGTGGTTAGAACGGGGAGGCAAAAGGAGGTCGCGATACCAGACGTACCCGAATCAAGGATACGGAAACAGTCGGCTTCATCGTGTAAGCCCCTAGTCACAAGTCAGAAGAGCAAGCATCAGGAAAGAAGAATGGGCCGCTACCTCTGTGGAGAAGCATGTACCTAAAAGAAGGAAGGGTGTTTAAGAAAATAAACTCAAGAGAAGAGTTTCAGCCATATACTCCCTACTGGGAGAAGTGGGGTAGAATTCCTTTATTTGATCCCCAAATTCTCATATGCCATCTGAGGCCTAGCAGTCACGAGACCAGGAACCAGAGTTCCCATAACTCGTTGGGTGAATTGTAAAACAAGTGCACCCCGACTAACTAGTTGCAAATCATTAAACTGGCGGCGGGGAGAGTATCTGTTTTAGCTGAGCTCCAGACCCGTATTTAAGGCTGGAAGGAAGTTGTTGCCATAATTAATTAATAAATTACGTGTAGGTATTTCGGCAGGGTGCGAAGCTCTCACCAGTCACTGGGACTGGCGTGATATACCGTATTTACTTGTGTATAGTAAGCACTTTTATTCCAAAACAACTGATAAAAATTCAGGGGTGCGCACTGTTCAGGGAAAATAGAAAAAAAATGTGAAAAAAAGTGAGGGGTCGGTTGAGGGTGGCAGAGGGGCGAGAAGGCGAAGTTAAAGTCGTAAATTGACGGGTGTCAAGCGTAGGAAGCAGAGATAAAAAGGCCGGCGGTTGGTCATGACGGGGGTGGGAGGGGAGAGAAGCCGAAGTTATCGACGGGTGTCAACAGTGGGCGGCAGAGAGAGAAAGTTCTCACAGACAGGTTCCTCCATCATTACTCCTCTTCCATTTCTCTTTCCCCCTTTCCCCTCTTGTAACCATTGCTGCTAAAACCGAAATTTTTTTGTTTGTCCTTATCCAAGTTCCTGTTCAAAGTGTTCCTCCGTGTTTACACAATACGAGGGTTAAAAACTTGTCTGATGGACTGATGTTTACTAGCCTTTACACAGATACTTTTAAACTGTTGGTTACAAAGGGTATGATTAGCTATCGGTCCATGGGGAAAGAAAGAAAGAAAAAGGGCCTCATTGTTCTTTTTCCCCCTTCCCTATCCACTACCCGGGAAAGAGGTTTTACAGCCATGGGAAAGGAAGGAAAAAGAGCGTAATTCTTTTTTTTCCCTTCCCCAAACATACTAGGAGAGATGAAAAAAGGTAAACGTGCAGCTGTCACTGCAAATTATCATAGGGGGAGGGTATCTGAGCGGTGTGGGGAGGAGGGGGGACATGGCTGGCACAGCAGAACAAGAGAGAGGGAATATCGTTCAGGCGCACACGCGCGACGCGAGGGTTGGCAGGCAGCAAGCGACCTTGGCAGAGAGACAAGCCACCCCATCCCTCCTGGCTCGCCACCCCACCTCTCTGCCTTCACACACTTAACCAGTGTGAATGTTGACCTTTCCTTTCTCTTTTATTTGTTGCCAGCCATGTTTCTTTTCTTCCCCATCCTTGACCTTTCCATTGTAGCATCCCTCGTCCTGTTTCACTGGCTCGCTTGGCTCATCCTCCTATGTTTCTTTTTTACATACTAGAGTGGCTCAAACAATTCTTTCCCTGTAACTTGTTGCAAAAATCGTGGTGCGCACTATACACGAGTATATGCGGTAGTGTCGTGTTGTCTGTCTAAGTGAGGTTGGTGGTGTCGACAAGTGGCTAGTTAAACTCATATAGCAGTAGTACGTGATTTTCCTATAGCTGTGAATGCCAGGCACATTACTGTTATTTTATCTTGTGATCGTTTGTGAAATAAAGAAACATGTTGGTAGCACTGTCTCGCACCAAAAGTACCATGGGTAAGAACCTTGGTCAATGTCATGGGTAACCAGACTTTGCACTGGCTAACATTAGCCCTTTGGAGGCGTCATCGCTGCAGAGTGCAAGTGCAAGTGGTTGTCTTAGGAGCTATGTACTAGGGCAGAAGGCCCTTTAGGTTTTTTTACGAGGCGAGGAGGTGTGTACGTGTATTCAATGTTCAAGTTGATTATTAGGTTTGAAAACATAATTAAAACATTAAAAGCGTGTGTTTTTCGCTTGTTGACCCTCCGAACAGCACCATGAATTTTCCTGAAATATGTGGTGTGTATTTATGGTTCCGGACAGACAGGAGAACCTCGCGGCACAGAAAAGTGCAGAAAAAAGGGATTAAAAAATATTTTAACACTTAATTATAGGCAAAAACTTCAATTAGGTGGCAATTTTAGTGTTCTTTTAAACAGCTCACCTCCTTTAAATGGCACTGTTAGGTTTCCAGAGGCTTGCTGTAGCTTACTGATTTATTTATTTCAGATTATTTAGTGTTTTATGCTGTTGTCAGCTAGTAGATTTTAGTGGTGCTGCTCACCCCTCGGTGCAAGTGCAGCCGCTAGTCTCGTAATCCCCCACGGGAGATATGTGAACACTGGTTAGGCCAGCACGGCCACGAGGCAGGCAGAGGCCCTAGCAGACGAGGCAGTGCTACAGCTAGTCGTGCGACCAGCTCCAGCACTCCCTCGCACCTATCTGGTTGCTGGCGGTGGGTTTCTTCTCGCTCTCTTCGTGGGTGTGATGGCTCTGCCCCCACGTACTGGTCCTTCAGCTGCAGCCCCTCTTCCAGCAGCCAAGTGGCCTCTTCCTCCTCACTAAACGCCACTCAGAAGAGGCGGGTGAGACATCCTATAACTCTCTCGCGAATCTGCCAGCAGCGCTCAGGATGGAAGTTAGCTTCTCGCAGCGCAGTAGCCACATGTTCAACCGCTGCCTTGACCATATTGTCAGCCCTCAGGACAACAAATTGCCTAGGCACGTGATTGCTCTTCTTACCTTCTTCTTGTGGCTGCTGCTGGGTGATGGACAAACCTCACACATTATATTGCTGAGTCTATACAGTTCATATGAGTGTAGTTCCCTTGAAACAATTATACATCATACAGTCGATCATTACAAGCAGTAATACAATATTCAGTTAATTAGAGTATATGCAGGATAAATTTACAAACACATGTTAGGACAATAATGAATGATAAAAATATTTATATTTATACAGTCCACCACCTATCATTGGTAATTCAGAATCACATTATCTTTGCCTGGCAGTGCACCATAGATGAATATATGTGTGTAGTTCTTTGCACCTGTGTTGGTTGCATTAAACTGTAGTAATTAACAGAAATTGGCATTCCGCAACTCAGTTCCTGTGCATGGGGTTACAAACTGGACATTTAGTAAAACAAAGAATGCATTGTGAAATAAAATACGTAAGAAATTATTTACACTGTTCACCAATTATAAATTATACACACAGATATTACACAGAAAATATTTACATTATTTGCACATGTCCTGGATGGTGCCTGTGGCCTCGACATGTGTGCATGGCCACAGAAGATGTCGGGAAGGCTGGCCATTTAGAAGCTAGCGAAGTGCAATGATATGATGTGATTTGTTCACTTCTAAACTCAGAGTGAACAGAGAATAGTAAAATAACATTATTGTTATTTTTAGTTTTAAATTTGCAAAAATATAACTTCAATACACATATAAATTAAATCTTAGATTTTATAATTAGTTCACTTCAACTTTTAATTTATCACAAGAGTACAATTCTAGCTTGGATTTTCAGATTTTGTAACACATGACTTCAGAGAACAATGTTTCTTAAATTTTATATTTGCAGTTACAAAACTGTATTTACAGAACAATGCTAGAAATAATTCACAAAAATATTAAAGTACCAAGCCTTTAAATGTTTTAAAGCACCAAATAAGAGTTTACTATGCAAAACGTTTCTTAAATCATATTTAATATACAGCTTAGTTACTTTTCTTTCCTTTTACAAATTATCCGACATTGCAAACCGTTATCAACGCATCAAATTACAGTAGACTAGCCTTTGAATAACTGATTTATTATGACACCACGACAAAACTTCCATTTTCTTCATTTAACCACCACGAAGCACTAAACAAGAACAATATCTTTATCAGAGTTGACATTCTGCCACCTACTTGGCAGGCGGATTTATTTAGATACTTTAGGTCCAGATTCAGATAGTAATTCCACTACTGATTGTTAAAAAACAGCTATTTTTGATTCAGATACAGTACCTGAATGACATCACTCCTCTTGCAAAATCATTTCGACAGTTTAAAAAATTGGGTCCTAGGTTGTTTAGAATTTTGGTGGTGCTTTTATGTGTATACTGGAATATGGTTATTAGAAATGTAGTATTTTTATTGCGAAAACTAAGATGTTTGCAAGTGTACTATGTTTATATATTTTTTTCTTCGTATTATTTACAAAGTGCATATGAAAAATTAATAATGAAATTTTACAACATGTTCTTTCTGTATTACGCTATATTGGTCATTTCACTTTAGTTACTGCAACACAAGTAGCACACACAAACATTAACAATACCCTCAAAATATGTGACAAAATTATTAAAAATTAAGAGTCTCAATTCATGTGATTATTTAAGAGTGATTTTGTTGGGATTCTCTTTATTTCATAAGATTGGAGGGCTTAACTTTTAGTTTATAGTCTTTCGTGAGACTTTCAAATCTCAACACATGTATACTGTTTACACAAATCAAACCTACCTCAATAAACACCTGCAAAGCCAGTCAAATTTATTGTAGGCTCCTTGTACGAATGATATGAAACATGTTAACGCTTAACGGCTTAGAAATAATGCCGGTATCACAGTCATGTAGAAAGCCACTTGTAAGCCTATTTTAGGAAATGCACTTATAAATACCAAGTAAACGAGTTATGAAACCGGCATTGAATTAAAAGAATTAAAAATCAACTACACAAATTAAAACCAGTACAAACATTAAAAAATGCTGCTCCCAGTGAACAAAGCATGTAATTATTCACGAACATCGCCAAACAACTAAAATGAACAAAGTATCCACCACACTGAAGTATAAAGCGCCGGCATAAATTACGTAAATGTTATTCTCCTCACACTTCAGAACACAACTACAACATGCTTGTAACTATTGTGACAAGTTTCTTCTGTAGCTTATAAATATGAAACTCCAAACTTCGTACATCCTTGTACATGTTCTAGAAGGCTAAACAATTTGAGGTTACAAAAACATATCAAAACATTACTTAGGGCGCTGGATATTTATATCGCATAAGTAGCTAAAGTCACCATAGCAATCCATTCCACTTTAATTTTATATGATACTAAACAAAATTGGAAGTAACAATAGATATACAAAGCACACATTTATAATACCTAATCAGTTTTGATACTGTACATGAATTTTCATGGTTCGACACACTTTTTCGAAGCACATAATCACCTACAGAGTTTGTTTTCTTTCTCAACCCAATCCATGCACTCACGCAGTTACACTTTGATGCTACAGTACTTCTAATTAATATGACTTTGCACAAAATATAATATTTGTATTAGTTTAAATGTCTCAGAATTTTCACAACTGCCATTGCCATTTTGTAAATCAGCTTGCCCCTATTCTCCTCTCCTACCCACTTAACTAGGTGGGCTTGCTGATGCTCTCATGACTGCGTATGTTTGTCCTGCTGGTGCGTAATGACTTGCTCAGGTGTTGTGCCCAAGTATTTACCTGCCTCTCCCATGGCAGGTTAGCTAGCTAGTGAATAAACTCTAGCTAGCAATAAAAGGAGTTCATTCAACACATTTATAATCTGGCAGGAGAATGAAATTTAATCCAAGTGCAAACCAGTGTTGATACAACTGACTTTATTGGCCATTTTTCATACTGACTAATACATAGTTCCAACTCCACATGATTTCATAACTTACTCCTAGAATAAACTACCATCTCTTTCATTTTTCTTTCGCTGCAGTGTGGGATGTGATGTTCTTCACGGATCAATACTAGTATCACTACTATTTTCAATAACAACCTACCTGGTGTTTTGCAGTACGTGAACTACCATTTATACGCTGATGACTTGATTGATGACTTTCAACTGCATTTGATAGATGTACCAAGCAAATTAAAAACCTGCAATGAAAATAAAGAACATAGACCTTAATAAGCTACTAATGTAGACCAGAAATAATAAACACACAAAAAAGTATGCTACATCAGGATCAAATAAACTTAAAATCCATTAAATCAGACTTAATAAATCCTATTACTGTATACGGTCAAGAAACAGGGATGGTACCTAGAAAAACAATTTGTATTTACATGATTCTTCCAAAATATTTTCGCACCAAATGCAACCATGTAAAGTAATAATTTTGTGCGTATTTTAATTTTCAAACTATTGAGTTTTAAAAATGCCATATTTTCTAACACCACAACAAACACCGAAAACGTGTGTTTATTGGCTAACACGAGTATTGACGTAATTGGATAGCTGTTTTTGTTTGCCGCCATTCATCAGGCATTACAGTAGGTTTTGTAATTTTACACAGACCCAGAAAACTGGGCAAATTTACCGGTAATGAAAGCAGTTACGTATTTAAAAGCTAACTTGTAAAATTTGCTTGTTGCCAATGCCTACATCATTGCAGTTGATGGTTTTTCTTAGTTAATAACGAAGATTTCACTGGTACTAAGTTGAGAGGAATGAAGACAGCAAGGCAGCTCCCGCACATTTTGGCTTCTTAGTGGTAGGTTAGAATTTGTAAATTTAATTTAAACTCCAGTGATTATAACATACTAAGAATTCATTTTTTTTGTGTCAAATTCACTCATAACAATAAATTTTGGTTTAAAGTCAACCATATGAAGGTCACAGGCATCCAGAAAGTGAACCTAGCGAGCTAACGGTTTGAATACGTTTTAAGCAAACTGGCTGGCTACAGACTGGTGATGTAAGGTTTTGATTGTGCGAGCTGGGAAAATAATGCAACACAATTTATCTATCTATTAAATATAAATTTTTCTTCCCAATTATTATATGTAGTTTCTTGTGAGCAACCCTGAAAACTACTGTAGTAGTGCTGTCATCTATTGACATATTTTGCAAAACCTCCACCCACATCTCAAATTATTTGGCAATCACAGGTGCACTGAACTCGCCTATAGGCAAAGCGGTTTCTACAGGCAGGGCGGTCACACAATGGAACAGCAAAAACACAATAATTTGAGCAGATGTCGACATGTCGCGATTTTATCACAACTATAAACTTAAAAGAACTTTATATTTAGAGTCGCAGCCATATCAGTTCTTACCACACAAACAAATGAATTTAATCAAATTTCATGAACTAAATGTTAAGTTGCTGCAGAGTTAAGAGTAAGCAGACGTGCAATAACAAGTCCAATGACTTTACAGGGACATTAACATCGCGGCACTCGTTCTTACCAAGCTAAAATAAACTTTTTTTCAGTTACGTTTTTCTCGAGTTATATTGACACAAATAAAGGAAGTGCGATTCAGTTGTTTGCATATTAAATTAAACATACTTTTAAATGAATATAGAATTAAAAAATAGGTAATATCACCATTGTTAGGACACAAGTTAGTTACAGATTTAGGCACAGAAATTAACGAGCCACTTACCTGGAATGAACATGTAAAGAATATTTGCAGAAATGTGTTTGCCTCGTTGCATTTGCTTAAATTAAGCAAATGAAAAACTTTCTTCCCATTGCCACAAAGAAACTTCTCGTGCGTGCAGGCACTTTTTATTTCCTTACATATATTGTGATATTTACAGTGATCTCACTTGTGATTTCGTTGCAAAGTTGTGGCTCCTTTGAAATACATGCATACAGTATATATACAATTTGAAATCTCCGTATTGTGTTAGATCACATAAAAAAGTAAACTGTCGCAATCTTGAAAACAGCGACGCTCACGTTTTCTTACACAGAAAACACTCTCTTCGTGGTCTCCTGAACACCTAGCAGACCAATTTCAACCCCTACGATCATAACCACCACATGTTCTTGCGAAACATATGCCTAATCATAACTCCAAATTATTTTCCCAATTTTACAATCTCTGGTACCCACTCTTGAAATGATCTGCACAAATTCTTAAACTATTAAAAAAAATCATCAGTTTTCAACAAAAGTTATCTATTTATCTAGACCGACCAAACAACCATCTGAAGTACAGTAAACCCCCGATCCAACGACATAATTTCCAGGAATCCTGGAAAAATTAATACTATTTTAAAAATTGATCGAAGATAAGCAAAGTGCAATAGATCACAGTAAAACATTATTTAAAAATAATTTTGCATACATTAAACAATAACATACTGCAGTTGTCATAAATTAGTGATTTCAAGCTGTGAAAAAAAAAAAAAAAAAAAAAAAAAAAAAAAAAAAAAAAAAAAAAAAAAAAAAAAAACGGTGAAAAAATGCTAGAAACTTTGGCTGGAACATACAGTAGTTGAAACGCGTGCCGGGTGGGTTAGGCCGCCCGCGCAACGCCGACATACCGTGAGACGTGATGACTAACACACTGCCTTATCTACTACTCCCACACACTTCACCACGCTCTCTCCTCTGTGTAGAACATCAAGCACACATATGAAAGAACATACCAATGTCCCTAAACCATCCGGCACCATAAGGCTGAGTGATGAACTGTAATTAATTTTAAGACATTCTGGCCAAAATTTGCATTTTCTGTTGAAAGAGTACAATATAAAATTCTGTAAAATAGACTATGCCTGCAAGTTCACATAGTCACAGACATTCTATTACCTCGACACACAAAAACAACTAGCGTACAGTTCAACCCAAAAACCATCCCCACACTTAACTTAGAATGGTGATTCGCTGTAGTGAAAATTTATTTAGCCATCAACTGTCACTGTGAAGATCCACAGTATTTGGTTCAAGGTGGTCATGCGATGAAGTTGCCGCTTGTCATGTCACAAGAAGCAGCAGCATAGAATAACTTATACTATAACACATATTGTCTGAGATCCACAGAATATATGTGATATTGTCGAATTCAGGTCACGTCATAAATTGGATGTCCACAATGTGGCTTTAGCTACAATTTATTCAGTAGAACCCAGATTTAACGAAATACCACGGAACCTGAAAATGTTTACTCTAAATCAATGTTTCGTTACATCCAACTACATATTTTTTCACTCCTCCCCCCCCCGCCAAACCAAAACAATAAAAAAAATTAAATCCTCATGGCATGTTTAGTCTGACTTTAAGGTAATTTTAAAACAGTCTGTTAGGCCAAAATAATAACGAAACAAATTTACCATTAACAGGCATGCCACAGCTTAAAGAGAAAAAAATTTCAAAAATGTCTAGTGGAACGTTTGGCATGTGGACATGGTGATTTGGACGCCTGCGCGCCATCAACAGATGAGAAGTGAATAACACTACCAAGCGTTAATATTTCAGTCTCTCTCACGCCCGCTCTACCAACAACATTCAGGAAATTGGCAAGGGAAAAAAAAGCAATGAAAACTGAATTAAAAAATTGCCAGACAACAGTAAAATGGTACGTGCGGCGGCGGCCGTTGTAGCTTGTAGGCAGCCACGTTTGTGAAACAAACTCGTTGGTCTGCTCGCTAAAAATATTTCACACTCAAGCATTTTTTAAGTGTCTGAGAAACAAATTATATATACGTTTACGGTAGTAAATTCATTGTAAAAAGTCTGGGCAATAATGTAATTATGTATTTTTTTTTTCATAAATTAGCTGCTTTTGTGATTGTACACTAGACCCCCGATTTTACGAATACTCACGGTTCCTCTCATTGCATTCGTAAAATCGCTACCTTCGTAAATTCGATAGCGGCTTATTTTGCCCCCGCCCCCCTTCAAAACAGAAAATTTTAAAATTGCATTTTTTTCTGCAAAGTGTCTCTAGGCCCCGACTTCCGTAGCGTTTTACGGGAAATTAATTAACGTAATAATGTAAACATAAATTGATATCAGTAGCCAGACGTCACACTGTTGAGCGGTAGATATGACTGACTCTTGTCCCCAAAAAATGAGAAAATCAAGATTCCAGAGTGTCTTCTCTCGAGCGAATAGCCCGACTCCCGTAGCATTTAACGGAAAAATAAAGAAAGTGATAGTTTAAATATAAATTTATATCAATAGTCCGATGTCTTACGATCAAAAGAACACAGCTAAACAATAGATATGACCAATTCTTTTCCTCGAAAAACGAGAAAATCGAGATTCCGAGTGTCTTCTCTCGAGCGAATAGACCGAATTCCGTAGCATTTAACGAAAAAATAACGCAAGTGATAGTTGAAATATAAATTTATATCAATAGGCAGACGTCTTACGATCAAAAGAACACCACTAAACAATAGATATGATCGACCTTTGTCTTAAAAAAAAAGAGAAAACCGAGCTGTCGAGTGCCTTCTCACGAGCGAATAGCCAGATTTGCGTAGCGTTTAATGGAAAAAAAAGTAGGCATTCCTTACTAGTAAAATGCCCCTGTAAATTATTCACCAAAGAAAGAAGGAATAGGCGGATGTATTTATTCATTGCGCAGTTTTATATAACTTAACGTAAAAACATTTCCTCGACGTTGTTGATAAATTGTACGAGAACGTAGATACTAGTAGCGTGCAGAGCGGACAGATAGCGCAACTGTATGAACGTTCACAAGATGGCAGATAGATAGCGGCACCGTAGCATATACCGACGTTGTTCCAAAAACGCCATTTTGTGACGTTCTTACCTAAAATCGGCGAGCATTACATGTATAAGTGAATGAAAATAATCACTTTCACAGTCAGTAAATGCGGTAAAAATAAATTAGGAGTTCCGGGATTACGTAATACACGAACGTCTATTTATTTTCCAAGTTCTACATACCCGGAGACAAATGTTTGTTCGCTTGGAAAATAGGTAGCGCTATTATCGTGCTCACTTGTGAAACGCACGTTTTACCACACGCAGTAACGCATTGTTTAAGCAAAGCAAATTATGCGCCAAGTTAATTGTTTTAAGTACGTATGGTGTTAACGCAATAAAGAAAAATATCACACCATTATTTATAGTGTAAAAAAGTAAACTCATCCGGCGCGAGACGAGAGAGAGACAAGACGTCGTGAAACAGCCTAGAATGAGGATGTACTATAGTTAAATGAGCATATGCGCATGCGCTGGACTTTTGTGTCTATAGTACGACCTCAATATAGATCCTAATACGTCGTAGTTGACGGAGACAGGCCGGCCGGCTTAGCACAGGCGCCGCCGCGCGGTTTTCAAACTGTCACTGCCGCATTTTTTAACGGATTTTCGCTATTTTTGTTTTATTTTTAATATTGTGATTTACCAAGTAATAACTGCAACTCTACAATTCATATTTTAATGCCGTGAATTAGATACAGTATGTTTTATTCATTGTCAACATAATTCCTTACAATTTTTTTTGTCATATAATTTTGTTATTTTTTTAGGGTTCCTGAGATTTTATTCGTAGAATCGCTACCTTCGTTAAATCCAGGGTTCGTAAA
>PNEQ01025243.1:0-20504 GCA_003012365.1 Medauroidea extradentata | reverse complement strand
GTTGTTAACGGTTTAGTTTCGGCCGTTTTGGCTGCTTTGTATGTACGCTATTAAGGTTATGTTTTCATGGTCCACTAGCCAATGTGTGTGGTTAGTTTGAAATAAAATCTTTGAACGTTTATAATAACGTGAATTCGACACCATCTTCAAGTTTTGGCCAAATAACAACAATTTTTAAGATGACTTATAACCACCAGAACATGGTGGTAATATTTTCGAAGTTCGAAGTAAAAATTTTATTTCGAATATGATATCGAATAATGAAAATATTCGATTCGGCTTCGAAATTTCGAAGCTTCGCCCACCCCTAGTTAGTGGAGCAATATTAATTATTAGTGCCACCATATTGCTGATTAGTGGGGCTCGAGTTTACCTTCTGCTGTCTTGTACTTAATCTTCACTTTGGAATTTTCATATCCATGTAAACTTAAATTTTTAAATAACATTTGTTAATTAAACTTATGTCGTCTAGAATCTACTTTACAAAATCCTAACAGTAACTGACTGACAGACAACGCAAAGCCCAAACCATCGGGTCTGGAAGCACGAAATTTCGCACAGTTATACATAGGTCGCAGGTGAGGGTGAAAAGACGTGAAATGTGTTTTATATAAATTCACGATTACTCTTAAACCAGTTGAGATATGGAGGCGATTTTTACTTCAGATTAAAGCTTGCGTAAATATCAATATAGAATCTTTTGAAATTTATCCTAGAAGGCCGTCAAAAAAATAAAACTTGTTTTCTAATATTCTCAGTGTATCTTAAAGCAGTCAAGTCGTCGAGATGATTTTTACTTCAGGACTATGGTTGTGTAGGCAACTAAAAAATGTATACCAGTATTTTTCGAAATTTGACCTTGAAAGCCGTAATAAAACAAAATGTGTTTCCAACTAATCCTCCGAACCTCTTAAACCCGTTTAGATGTCGAGATAATTTTTTTGAAAAAAATTAAGCTTTCCTTAGTAAGTATCTATCATAAAATAAATTAAGTTTTTTTTGGAATGTGTCAATCAAGAGTGTGAAAATCATTAAAATGTTACTGAACTCCCGAAAATTGGAATGACATGGAGAAAAAAATCAAAAGTTATTACTTTTTGCCCTTCTATTTGTTAACACATATCTTATGGCTTAGGCTTATATTAAACACATAATAAATTTGACGATTGCTGCGTTAAAGTTTGTGGTGTGGACGGTATTGGGTTCTTATCCCGTGTAAGACATTACGACGAGGAATTACTGTGATTATAAACCACGCAAATAGTATAGAAAGCTGGAAGATTATTTACTTTTCTATTTGAGATATACAACTTCTATACCGTTCAACCGACCATCGTGAAAATTGTTCTACTTATCATTCATATGACTGCAATGAAACTTCGTTGAGCATGCGCCCTCGAAGGTAGCTGACGTAACAAATTACCGGGAAAAGGTTGAAAATTACCAGGAAACCGTGTGCAAATTATCCGGGAACAGGTTGGATCAGAACGGGGGTCCCAAAATAGAAAATGACGCCAACGAAGTCGCGGGTACAGCTAGTGTGTAAATAAAATATTTCCAAAGACGAGTACATTAAGTAAAGCAAGTAAATAGAAAAAATTATTAGGCGAAATAAAATGTATTTCTTTTTAGAAGAAGAAAGAAGAAAACATACATTTGATTTCGTTTCTAATGAAATATTTTTGTATACATATGTATATACAGTATAATTTATTTTTAATATGGTATTGTTTATACGTTCAGTTATGGCGAATAATAATAGAGGCCACTAAACTACTGAACATAACTTTAATTAACCTTCATAAGAACTTCCAATGTTTGTTGCACTAGGACAAGATAGTAAGACTGTATTGGCCTGTGAACTTGCACAACTGCTTATGATTTGTTGCCAAAAAGTTTAATAACATTGAACATGCAATTCATAAAGGCAAAAAAGACATTTGATTGTAAATTGAGAGTGCGTGTTCAATGATTTTTACAGGTTTTATCAACAAATAATAAGCAGTGGCGAAATATTCTTTTAGAACTTTGAAGTTGAACTTCTAGTTCCATACTAACGGAAGCTTTGTCGTGAGCAATGCAAAAAAATTCCTAGCAGGATGGTCACCGCACGCAGTTTGAGCTGAACACAGGGCACAGAATTAACAAGCCTGAATAAGCGGAGTACCAGGACAATGATTCAACTTTTCAACATTCAAATTGGTGATAAGGGCGGCGCAAACAGTGGTTAACTCGACACAGAATTGCCAAGAAACTGAAGGCGGAACGCTGATGAGACTCTTCCGCTCTCTTGGCTGTGCGAATTACTGAACGTCTGATTGTCTGCTGTGTGAAACAGTCATTGCCTAGAAAGCTCAGCCCACCTTTGTGTTGCATTGTGAGCGTTGCTGGTTCTCTAATGATGGTCCTAGATTCGAAGCTAAATTTCACGCTTATCGAAAGTTGGGCTTTTTTTTTGAAGTTATAAAATTAAACTGTTTTTTCACCCAACACATGGCTAAGTCATCATAAGTACTCAATACGACAGCGGGTCCATTAGAGGTTGAAGTAGTTGTTCAAAAATACAGGAAACGGCTGTGGCACATAGTGAGAAACCATCAGGGTATTCGTCTGGTGTTTCTGAACAGAATGGGCGATGAGAATCATGGTGGCCAGTTCAGGAACCAAATAGGGTCCTCACGAATGTGAATCCAGTGTTCTTCAACTGCTACATAATATGGCAAGGACGTTATCGCGCGGAAATATTATCGTTTTCCCTGACAATTACGTCCCCAAGCTCTGATCGGCAAATGAAGCACGAGAGTAAAGTTCACATTTTCGTTCCTACATCCTCAAATGCTCTGCGACCCCGGTGTGTGCGTTTACCTTCCGCGAGTCTGCAGGATCGTGAAGGCCAGGACAATAAAACCGAAGTAATTATTTCCTTCGCCATCCATTAGCGAAACCGGAAGGGGAGATGTTTCCTTTATGACTCTGAGGCCTTTGATGTTCGGCAACTAAGGTGCCAGTTGGTGTCGCCGTGCAAGCTACTATCTGTGGAGGAGGGCTTCTTCCAGGTGAGCTTTCTCCCGACCTGATTGTTTCCTCGCATTCCGCAATATTACTTCCTTCGGGAGTCTCATCATGTACGACTTCTGTCTGCGCCAATTCTATCATCGCCCTTTCTCATTCACTCCACCTCTCTTTCTCCCCCGTCCCTCGGCTTTTGTCATGAACCCAGGCTGAAATCGTTGGTCTGGAACGAACACTTTCTCCACCTTTGATGAAATAAAGGCGTTGGAGTTCTGACGTCGTTATCTCACTCCATGTTATCAGCGAAGAAAGCCTTCTCCCCACCCACCTCATCCCTCCCAATTCGTTATGCCTCTGCGACACCGGATCGCTACGGCAACTGCGCTTAGCATCTCACTCGAACGTTTTTGAAAGAAAAATTGAAAAGGGTGTAACGACGCATCCGTGCCAGAGAGCTTCGCGCCTGTAAGGGTGTTGAAAAGAAGGAAACGTTTGCTGTGGTTATAATGAGCGCGGAAGCCCTAGAACATGTTTCGAGGACTGCAAGGTTGAATATACCACTAAACGAGTTGACAAGTGCTATTTAGAAATTAATTATATTTTAAGCTCGAGTGTTGTTTTTCTTGGTCGTTTATGATACCTGTGCAAAATAAAACAAGAGCTGCTTGCAGCCTCTGGTAAACAATTACTACTGCGTGATTCAAATTTCGTTGGTAGGCCTATCTGAACGTGTAGTTCACCCAAAATGAACTGAGGAGAATTTATTTATTACGTTACCATAAACAAAACAATTTATATAAATAAAGCTTACAAAATGATTTCATTGGTAGCATACTTAATCAAGGATTAAAAACGGCACATGCAAGTATAATTCTTAGTTAAAACTGGAGTGTGTTAATTTTATCCCATTAAATATTTATTTTTCATACATGGAACCTTACACTATGAAACTATTTAAAAACCTGCTTAATGAGCAAAATAGCTCAATGTTAGTACTAAACAGTTCCTCTGTCTTCTTCAATGTCTTGGCAAATTAAATACATTTATACGTTTATCGATTCAGTTTTGATACGGACTGAAAGCATTCTGTGCAACTTTGAATCAGGTTTTGTAACTCCTCATCAAACTCGGCCATAAAACAAGTTAATTTTAAGATGAATACTCTGTAAGTGTTTCTGTAGTCATAACTTTAAAATGAACCCAGTGTCATTTGGCAAATTTTATTTCTGCGCGAACGCACAATATAGTAATAGAATGCTCACATTTTGAAATATACGTAGTTACTGAAACACTCAGCATGTATAGCACGTACATAAACAAATACGAAAGGAAAACTTTACTTTTTTTGGCTTAAAATCACTGGCATGAGAGGTCATGTTGCTATAGCTACACGTGGATGATCGAAATCCCCAGTAACGGAAAGCAATACAAGGCAATGCCGCATCTTCCGGTTGATTAAAGGGTCGCTAGTATATCTTCCTTCTGCGATAGTTGCAGAGTTTCACCTTGATTGAAATCTACAACCGATGTGTGTTGATCAAGAAACTTCGACGGTGATTAAGTTACGCTTCGAGAAACTTGGAAGTTCCTATGTAAGCTGGGAAGCGATTAGAGAAGAGGGCTTCCTGGGAAAAGAAGGGGAGGGGACAGCTTAAGTAGTTAATAAGCAACCGTTTCAGTATTCTAGAAAATGACTTGTTTCCTTTCTCGAGGGGGAAAATTCCACGTGTATTGAAAACTGGTTCCCGAAAGTAAGTTTCAATGCCTTCCAAGTATGAGTTCGGCTGAGATGTCTCTCTCAGAATTACTCCCCAGGAACTTGAAGGACTGACTAGGAGAGATTTTTCTAGTTCAATGAAAGCTTGCAGTTCTCAGCTCAACTTGGAACGGATGTGGGGATGGGGAGAGAGTTTCTGTGTTAAAATAAGTCACTGCCTCGGAGAATGTTTGGTGCGTCTCGCCTACTCCATTAGTCTGATTATATTGCGAACATTCTCTGTCACGGTACAAAGGTTAGAGCATCCAACACAAGGCTTAGATAACCTGCACAGAAGAAAACCAGTCGATAAATCGCAGGAGAATAGTTCTGGAATAACGTATGAAGTTACATTTGTAATTAACTACAACATTACGTTATTAATTTAGTATATTACAATTATGATTTATGAGAAAAATCCAAATATATTAGTTTAAGAATTTTTTTTCGTCAATCGGACATTGGGACATGCAGCAGGATATGTGGTTTTCCAAAGTAGTGACAGTCTCATACCAAACAGTTATGTGAGTATGATAACAATGATCTGCTACACAATAAGAAATAAATAATTACAACCTTTATAACTACGAAAAATGTTATCAACTCAATACGCAATAATTTTGCTATTTACATAGGTTATTTAGTCTTCAAAGAACTAAACTATATTTGTAATTGCTACAGTCGTTGGAGTGAAAAATAACTAATATGACTAACGAATTAAATGAAAGGAAAGTCAAAGGGGAAAATTTCACTTTCAAATTCTTGCTGTTCAGTGTTGATGACATGTGACGTATACAAAAAAGTAAACCAACAGTAACATCACAGCGAAAATATAATAATAAGACTTAACCTTTTTCTTAGTTTGTTTTGTAAATTACGTAATATAAAGTAAGCTTGCTTTGACCTTTTCTTTGACAACACTGCTTCGTAGCAGCACGGAATTTAATTCCTGGCTACGAATTTAAAGTGTTAGTTTATCCATTTCCGATTTGTTTATCCATCACCAAGGCTGCATTTGATTGATTCGGAGCATGGCCAACATTTCTTGTACTAGTGACTAATGAGGGCACTGTGCATCGCTTTAAACGTTAACCGCGGTAGGCAATACTTTTGTAGCTAATTAAAAAAAGAACACATAGAAATTATTTTCTACCATCTTTCTACATAATTATATTATGAAAGTTATACATTTCTGGGTGGCAAACTACGACACTAAAATTTAGTTCGTAAAATTCGGGCTCAAGTGATATTTGAACGAGTTTCTTTAGCTTGAAACTCTTTCACGTAATTTAATCCAACACTGCTGGTTTAAAATTCGTTACACCAAAACTTCAGCTCACGTTTTCCTCCAATGTGTGTCCATTGCATTCAAGAAAAGTAACAGGTGGACAAATGTTGTACGTATGATACTTCTATGCCCATGACTTCCAAGACTATCAATATGGGTACCAAACACAGTGGTTTTTTTTACAAAATATACACATTATCTTTTAGCATAGTTCATAAAATAGGGTGTTCGTATTCAGATAACATTGATATTCGTAGTCCATTTACGGTAGTTTGGGTATTTTCGAAATCACTGCTAACTTTTCCCTTTCTGTCAATGTCTTAATTCTACGCTATTTATTATTAATACACATTACAGTAGTGTGAGTACGGCTCCAGTATTCAGGTTTCCTTGCGCTCAAAAGTTAATTTTGAGGCCATAGTAAAATGTTTCTTGATAGTTAATCTTGACAATATCTTCAAAAGTTTACACTTAAGGGGTATGGAAATGGTACTATGTCCAACAGACGACTGGAACACTCAATCATCAATAAAATCTGAACTACTCATCAAATTTCGATGAGATTTTTTCGCCATGTAGATATATTTATCAGCGGCCTTTTATTTATTTAACATTATGCGGTAGTGAGCTTAACTTTAGAGTAAAAAAAAATGTTTGTAGAAAAAATAAGATCTTGAAACCACAAAATCTGCAAAAATGGAAAACTTTCATTTTTATAAATTTTAATAAGATAAAACCTAAGCATCTATGGATGTTCAAGTTATTTTCAATTGAGAACGCTAGTATTTTTGAAATTCTGTTATTATAGAGGCATAGATACTATCACATTAAAAATGTCAACATGACAGTTTTCCATTTCTGTAAATTTTGTGGTTTCAAGCCCTTATTGTTGTAAAAACTGGTTTTTAATTTTTTTACTTGAAAGTAAAGCATACTACCACATATTGCAACATAAATAAATGTCCGTTGATAAAATATACACTCGGCAAAAAACTCTTACCTAATTTTGATGAGTACTTGAGATTTTATTGACTGAGTATGCCAGTTGTCTGCTCGACGTTGAACTTTTCCATATACCTTTACCTGGAACATACTATACTCAGTTGTAAATTGAAAAATAAATATACGCAAACTAAAATATATTGTCTAATTTTCAGTTAAATTTTGGCATATCTCTGAGATAAACTTTCTACGTTTAAGATGGAAGCAAACTTTTACAAATAATGATTTAGTTAAATTTAATTTTCTAAATATAATTCCACAGGAAAATACACGTTGAACATTAGCCAAATATGTTTGACTTTGGCAAGAAGTATACTAAGACATTTAACATTTGTTCTTTAGTTTATCCATGCTGTTTATGGAGTTAAACATTTTGCTGTAATAGAGATAATTCTTAAACGTGTGCGTCTTACTTAAGACGACAATATATTTTCACATTAGTAAGAAAATATGTCTTATAATTATTACCTATTAGCTGCATAGTGTTATAAATAAAACTTGTGGCATACTTTATTCGGTAATGTGTCTGAGAAGTGAATCATTATACAAACAAGATGTTAAATAAAAGAAAACGTAAGAGTTGAGTTGAAACTTTTACTGATTATTATGTTTTAGATATTATTTTTGCTACGGACGTTTTATTAATATTTATGTATTTAATTCATGACCAAGGAGAAATAAATTATTTCTTAATTAACATGACTTGTTATAAAAAAATAGAAAATATATTTTTACGTTACAATATACTGTGTCATTAATTAAATACTTCGTTATTTGTTTATATCAGTACAAACTGGTTTATTTAAAAATAAAATGTTTTGATTTCTATAATTATTTATTTTATTCAGTATTAAGTAAACTGATATACGCATTTGAGAAATTTTGTGATGTTCTTGGGCATCAACGTGAATCTGTAAACTCCGCAGAACTTTTCTGTGTACTTGTGATATTTCTTTTATAGACAACATAAGATACCACGTGAACTTAAGAAAGAATTTATTTATTATTTTATTTCATAACTGTGAATACTAGAGAAATATTAGCATAGTACGACATTTTTCCATGACTATTCTTTGTGAACGTAAAAAGGTACTTTCATTGAGAGCTATTTTCAGCATTCTTGCAAGTTTCTGTGAATTAAGAAAATGTCTTTTTTTAACGTACGGGTTGATAAGCTTTGGAATCTGTTTGGCTTATAATATTCGGAAAAAATAACTTCAGGTTAGCCGTAAACGAATTTCAGATGTTACCAGCTTTACGCAAACTGTTTTCCGAATGCCTGCCTATGAGTGGAAATTTCTTTAAACTGGTATACAAAACATAACCACGGTCGTCGATTGTAACAGGCACACTATCTACTGAGCCGTGATTAGAAAATAGCATATTAAGGAGTTCAGTGTATAGAATATTTTTATGTAAACCAAAATTCGCCAATTCGGCTCAGTACTGTAAACTCCTAAGGGGTGCAATTTAAAATATGGCTAGTGGAACGAAGCAGTACTTATTTACGCTCGCTTCCTTTCCCGCTGGGAAGCAACTGTTTCTCCTAAGAATGGTTCAGAAAGGAGACGGCAAGGGACATCTCAAATGGTTCAGAAACGTGCGCTGCTGTAGCGTTGTCGGATTTGAGGGGGGAGGGGGGCAGTGGGAAAAATGGAAGGCGATGGGGCAACCTTCTCCGGGTGCAAGGTTAAAGGGGATGTCGGTGTTGCTGAAAATGTTTACGGAAGAATGAATGAGAGATTTTCGTCGTCGCTTTAAGGCTCGGTTTCACTCGCCATATTGAAATGTATTATTTTTCGTTTTTTTTTCTTTTTTTTAATTCCGAGAAGAAAAATGTTAAATCGGTGACTATACCGTAAGTTCTATTTTCCTTAAGCTCAATACAAGTATGGAAATAGAGATAGCAATGTATAGTTAGGTCGAAATTTGTCGGGCAAATTATGAATATAAAACATTTACCACACACATTGTGGCCTAATTATAAGTTAACAGCTAAATCATAAGGTCTATACTGTAGCTAAATGTAAATAGAATTTGAGGTATAATCGTATATTTAACATTTTTCTTCTTAGAATTGAAAAAAAACGAAAAATAATACAATTCCCAAGTCTTAATATCGCGGTGGCTGACACCGTATACCAATGTCATGAAATATCTACTGTCTTCTTATTCTTTTGTGAGCAAGCAGTAATAAGCGGCCCCTACAACAGCAAAATTTAGTCACATTTTGTGTCTGAAATAAGAAATTAAATATTTGGTACAAATATAAAAATAAAATCATGGCGGTGAAAATTGCTGTAGACCGTGCCATTAACATAATTGTATACGTTTCCGCCGCCCAGACGTGGAACACTAAACCTAGCCTGTTTGGCGTGAAGAACTACGCTGCAAAAAAAGTCGTAAACAATAAGGGACGAATTTTACTCGTGCACAGTATGGGACAGTAACTATTCTTCAGCTTGTAAACAGAGCAACAGTTTGGCGTCGTTGTTAAACAAGAATTTTATCTGTTTCCTAAAGTTGTACAGAAACATTGCCGTTGATGTACGAAAAATTTCCAAATGTACTTACTCTATTAACACTCCCTATACACGGGTGTGATTAATTTACAAATAATTGTTTTACAGTGTAGGTTTATAAGCGGAAATTGGGCACTAAGCCACATACTCCTTCCATTGAAGTTTTCCTTCTCATTTGCCACAGTCTCCGATTGTCTTCCCGGGAACATCATCTCTACCCTGCTGTGGCTACCCTCGCCTGCTCCATCAGCCGACAATCTGTCAGACGTCTTTAGCTGCATCTCCCATATTCTCATTTTTCCTCGTCTCTCACCGTCCTCCCGTCTCATCGTCGCACATAGCGACCTGATAGAGTTCACTGGGCGTGTTCGGTCGTGTGACCGGGGGGCGCGATTCTCATTCGGGGCGACCGCGAGTTAACAGGAGTTCTAACTGGACTCCTGCTCGATCTAGCGAGAGATGTTTGAAATACAATTCTCATCTAGACCGAGCAGCGCTCTAACGGAACTTTTAACAGGACCGGCCTAGCGTAGGCACTGCGGGCTGCGGTAAGCAAGTTAGCGAACCTTGTTAGCGTGTCAGTTGAGTTACATTTACAGAAGAACTGCCATTTTGATTTGAAATATTTGTGTGCGCCGACGTTATTTTGGGATTTTATATTCGAGGAGGATCCATTCTAAAATTGTGCACCTACAGTAAGTATAATTTTGCAAATGATTTGTGTATTATGTGTTCACATGGGCGTAAAAATATACGCACTCTTGTAATATCCATCGTGTACGAGGCACGATTACATACGTACGTTCGTAAATATATAGGCCTAGTTTATTGATAGTAGCTATTGCATAAAATAATTCACTCAATATAAATTTACCAGCGAGTACAATAATGTTACAACAACATAAACATTCGTTACGCTCATGTAAGTAAAGATTTCGATTTGTAGGTTAGGTTGAGATAAACTGCTCCGTTAATTAAATTCGTTCGTGCGAACATAATGTTTTGTCAACAGCAATGTAACACTCGTGTTTAATTTCAGACATATGATACTTGAGTGTAAAATTATGTGATCCTATATCAAGTTGTTAAAAAAAAGCAAAGTTAAATTGTTAAAAAATAATGTCCCAGGCTACTAGGCCTACTGCATGTTTAGAGGTTAGAGACAGAGGTAAGTTACTGGGTTTCGTCACAAAGTAAACAAAACGACACATTTAATTATATACAGTACATCTGCAAGAGTTTCAAAGCACTCTGTTAAGTTAATGAAATTTAGTACTTGAATTATACTCATTGAACATATATATGCCACTGACATTGTCAAGTACGGTACAGAAAGTCAGTCCGGTATAAACTCACCATCAGTTAACGTTCTTTCCAAGAATTTGTTAAAATCGTAATGGGGATTATTTAACAGCTATAGGCCTACATGTATAATTTTTTTAAAATCTTTTATAAGATAATTGCTGAATATTCAAAGGCAGCTTGTTAAATAGTTGCTCATTTCTTTATATGCATTCACATATTTTCTTAAAGTACTCTTTGGTAGAATTGATGTACAAAATTACTTTTCCTAGTACTATTACTATGAACCTGATTGGATAGGATTAGCTGGTAACTATTTTTCTTAACGTAAAGTAGACACATTAGTAGGCTATGTAGGCTATACATTAATAACAGTTAGAATTCTCTCATGAATAAACAATGGTTTACAATGTTGTTCACTACAATATGTTGTAACTCTTATTACCAGTACCTTTTTTTTTTGTTGTAAAAGTAGGAAATTATTAATTTTATGTCCATCACCCCAATACAAAATGCGATATACCATTCTACTACAAAAGTATGCAAAGTAACACAATTTCAGATACAATTTTGGTAGTTAGCTGTACATCCCAAGTTAATTGTTTCGAAGCAATTTAACACTCACATCATTCACACATTCTTTGTCAAGAGTAAACCGTATATCTTGGATTTTATCTGGCTTCATAAAAAATATATTAGCAGAGCGCCATTCAACAAATGTATAATTAATATTAACAAAACAATTATTTAGGAAAATGTCCTTTTTTATATATAAAATTACATCATCAGCAAACATAACCATACTTCCACTTAATGTTATCAGCCAAACAATTTACCATTATTAAATATAGGAGTGGTCCCATTACTGACCCCTGTCGGACAACATAATTGTACTTGGTAGACTCCGACATAATACCTTCAACGAGGACCTTAAAATACCTATGATTAATACCATCCCAAGATTGTTATATTATTACCTTTTATCTTATGATATTGGAGCTTTTTCTAAAGTATCACATTGTCAACACAATCAAAGGCTTTACTTAAGTCACAAAAAACTGCATGTTTTTTTTATCCCTTTCCAAAATCTTCAATCACTAAAGAAATAAAATATTCTATAGCATCACAAGTAGACAAGCCAGTTGTAAAGCCAAATTAGGTTGCAGATATAAGATTATTTATCTCAAGCTATTCACATAACTGTATTTTTAAAACCATTTCAATCATTTTGTCAATATTCGGAACAATTTATATTCGCCTATAGCTAAAAACTTCCTTCCTGTCACACACAATGAAAACAAATTTTTAGGTTTGGTGAGATGGCTGATGCACTGCATGCATTAATACTACTGGCATTGGAAGAACTGCAGCAACCGATGCAGCAACGCGGTTTGAGGAGGAGACTGAGGGATGCACAAGATCCTTTTGAAGTACCTGAAGATGTGTTCCAACATACCTTCAGGATTTCACGAGAAATGGCACGTGACATTATCCAGTCCCTTCGACCAAGGCTTCAGCGTCGCTACTCTAGTGGCCTTTCTGTGGAAAGCCAGGTTTGTATACGTCATCGTTTATTCAAATGCTTTGTATTAACAAGGGCAATCATGAACACGCAAACTGTAAAATTAAATTTAAAAGATTTAGAATTGACATTCTGTTATTGAATACTACGTTCAGTGCCCACCTGGATGTTGGTTCGGTTGCCAATAGCTGTATGTTGACACTATCTGCAAGTAGAAATCCTTAGAGACTGTTAAACATGAAAACTCAAACTCTGCTAAGTCAAGGTTTATTTGTGATTGTCCAGCAGTATAAAAATTGTCACCAATTGCAGGGATAGGCTTTAAGACCTATATATTTGTAGCAAAGTGTACCTAACAAATAGTATTGTAACTGTTTCAAATCGGTTAGTTCAGTAATAGTCATTTTTTCAATATAAGTTATATTGTGGTAGGAGGGCCACAATTAAAGGTATCAGCTGTGTTCGTACTTGACCCCCTATTAACTTTTGTTTTTTGATGGCGTATGTAACATGCTTCTGGAGGTCAAATTGATAACATAATAAAAACCTACAAACCACATGTTAAAAAATTATTAGAAAAACCAGCACCAGCAAAATTTTAAGTATTTTGCTCGTAAATATACGCTCTGTAAAATGTAGAAGCTATCTTTGGCATTGCTATAAAGAGTGTTTGCTAAGAGTAAACTTAAAAAAAGGGCATTATTTCTTAGACAAAATGACTTTTTTTTATCCACAAACATATGTATGGCCTCCAAATTTTATTATCCTCAATATAAATAACTTAAGTGATTAACACACTTTGAAAATTAAAGGTATTTAATTTGCCTATATTCTTGTTACTAGAAAACATAAGTAATAATATTGTTACAGGTTTTGACTGCCATCAGATTTTTAGCTGTTGGCTCATACCAGCGTTGTGTTGGCCGTGAATGGGGTCTAGCATTGAGTCAGCCTTCTGTCAGCAGATGTTTGAGTGATGTCACATCTGCAATTGAGGCTGTCCTACTGCGACAGTGGGTTCAGTTTCCCGCTTCAGCAGTAGCACGTGCCAGAGCAAAAATTAATTGTTTTGCTGAACAAGATCCCCTTCATGGTGTGATTGGGGCAATTGACTGCACACACGTGCTAATAACTGCACCACATGAGCATGAGGAGGCGTACCTGAATCATCATGGGACACACTCCCTGAACGTGCAGATGGTATGTTTATTAAGTAGATCATGCAGTTGCTTCGGTGTATGGGAATTTTTGAATGTACTAGATTGTAAAAAATTTTATAGAAGTATATTAATCATTAAAACTTTTATTTTATAAGAACATGCATTGACACTTATGTTCAAGAACGCTTTTGCATTTAGCCTACTGATAGAGCTTTGAGTAATGACAATTTGACTGTTAATGTATTGTGTAAAGTTGTATTCAAAAATATTTAATTATATAAACATTGTTGGTTCATACAGGAGAATAAAATTCCAGAAAAATTATTTCACCTATCATTAGGTTATGTAATAACTGTTAAATGGAAAATATGTTTACTTGTGTAACTTTTAGGATGTTCTTAGTGATGTAGTCTAAGCTTGAATGAAAATTGTGTGCATGGTATTTTTTGTTTACAGGTTTGCGATGCAAGACTGAGAATTTTGAATGTAAATGCACGTTTTGGGGGTGCTCGCCATGATGCATTCATTTGGTCGGTTTGTCCAGCACGACGCCTCATGCAATTGTGGTTCGATCGGGGAGAACGCAACACCTGGCTGCTCGGTAAGTTGCTATCGCAACACTTGTATGTAATTTATGTTACTACACAAGTGTACATGTGTTGTATATGTATTAATTGAATCACCCACACACATATTCTGACATCTGCTAAAATTTTATAACGGAACATTTGTATAATGTTGTACGGGCAAACATACACAATTTCTATTTAATTAATTTTATCAACAGATATTGACTTAAGAATTTTATTTGAGAATTATCATACCATACTGTCAGAAGCAACAATTTGTGTTGTAAATATTTTTGAATTGTTTATTTAAGCACTTGTTAATAAACTAACACCTAAAGAAAGTTGTAGATACTAATTTAACAAAAATGTTATAGAAGTAGGCCTTATGATTCACAAGTAGGTATGCATCAAGTCTTAAAATTTATAAATGTGCTGTTCATAGACTGGCTGTTAGAAAAGAAGTTTTAATTTAAAAAATTAGTCATTTATTATTTTTAATTTTATGGTTTAAGACATTATAAACAACTGCTTCTTACATGCCTGTAGCCCACGAATTAGCAGCATAATTTTAATAATTTTTTTGACATTTTTTTTTATTTATTGCATAATTTTTCCTTCTAATTTCTTTTATTCTCATATGATTGCAGTGGGTTCTCTTACAATACAAAATAGAATATGACTGCTCTTATGATTTTCATTACATCAATTGAAAAAAAAATTGTGTAAGGCTATTTAAATAGCAGACATTTGCTTATTTTCTTCAAAATGTGGGTTTTGCAACAAAAATTATATTCAAAATCTAAAAATAAACTTGTTCCATGATATAATCACACAGGTAGTTAAACATCCTGTGCACATTCGTGTGATTCCTTTTGTCTGCACAAAATTGTTCCATTACAAAAATTAAAAGAAAAAGTTTTGGGTGTTATTAAAAAAAAATAGTTCTAACTTCGTTAATTTTTCTTGCAAATTGATTTTTATCTGTCATAGGTGACTCTGGTTATCCCTTGGAGCCATGGTTATTGACACCACTCCCAAATGCTGCACCAGGGACACCAGAGTTCCGTTACACCCAGGCACTCTGTAAGGGAAGGAATCCCATTGAACGTTGCTTTGGGGTTCTAAAGTCAACTTGGCGGTGCCTTTCAAAGGAACGGGTATTGGTTTACCAACCCGAAAAAGCATCACAAATTGTGAATTCCTGTGTAGTGTTGCACAACATGAGGCAACACTACAATCAGCCACAGATTGAGGAAGAGGTTGCAGAGGCACAGCCTGTTCAGCCTGTTGAAGGGGGTGAAGGCAATGGTCCGTGGAGGCTAGCGGAAGGAAGGCGCATCCAGGCATCACTAATAAGGGCTCACTTTCAATGCATTTTTTTAAAGATTTTTATCTATTTGTTAATCTCAATATAATTCTATAATTTTTTTATAAACTCGTAATTTCTGAACACTAAACATTGTCTTATTTCTTTATTTTTTAAGAATTACTAACAATCAATGGTTTTTTTTATCAACAAATATGTGTGGCCTTCATGTAGTAAGAAATTGGCTCAAAATGTACCAAGTCTTATATTCAGAGCTTCCAAATACGTGACATATTTATAATAATATGTAAAGTAGTTTTTAATGAAATTATTAAAATTCAAGAATTAAATTTGTATAAAAATAGTTATTTTAATTTTATTGGTATAATTGATAACAATTTGAGAATACGTATTTTTTTTTTTTACAATTGTGCCCTCTGTATTAAATATGATCAACAACCATGAACTTACAAGTGAATCCTTAAAATCTATTGTGTATTTTAAAACCTCCATCATAAAATCTAAAACAAATAACACATGTAAAAGTAATTTTTTTTAAACTAAATTCAGTGCTACTGTAACATCATTTTACTCTGATATGTTTCTAAAAATTTGAGTTACAATATTTTTGTGACACATTTCTGAAGTGTCTAACCACAAATTAAAAACTGGGAACATATAACTGTTTGGCAAAGTAAGTTTGTGCAACTGGCACCACCATTGTATGCAAAGGTTTTAATGGAATTTGTTAAATGTAAGTATAACTTATAAATCTGCCTCTAACAACAAATTTAAAACTGGGAAAATATGACTGCTTGAAAAGTAATAATAGGCAACTATTTGCACCTCTTTGTAGAGATAATTTCATAAAATTTGTTGCATTTTTCGTAACACATTGCATAAGTCTGCATCAGCAGATTTAAAACTGGGAACATATCACTGCATGTAAAATTTAAGATGTGCAAATATTAGCACCCTAGTACGCTAATGTTTTCATGTAATTTGTTAAATTTCTGTGTAACGCTTTTAATAAGCCTCAATCTGCAAATCTGAAACTGAGTACATATGATTAGATGTAAAAGTATGCATCAGCAAGTACTACCACCCTTGAATGGCAATTGTTACAAAAATTTTAACATTTGTATGTAACTCTGCTGGAAAAGTAACTTTGTGCAAGTATTTCAACCCTTACGTAGAGATGATATTATAACATTTAAAATATTTCTCTATAACACATTGTATAAGTCTGCATCAACAGATTTAAAACTGGGAACATATGACTGCATGTAAAAGTAAATTTGCGTAACTTGTACCACCCTTCAATTCAAATGTTTCATGAAATATGTAACACATATCTTAAATATTGACCCATAAATATTAAACAGGGAACGTATGACTACTTAAATGCATGCAAATTATCTTCTTGCAACTATTTTGACCTTTGTTTGATCTGCGAATTTAAAACTGGGAACACCTGATTTGACTCTGAACAAGCATGTAGTTCGGAGTATATAAGAGGACACATATTGTGACGCTTTACTTTTCGTATTTTATCCGTTCATTGTAAAGTTTGTTGCCAGAAATATATTTGCCCTTTGTTTCTTGCGAGAGTCAGCCAAAAAATCTTTAGCGTTCATATTAAATGAAATGTGAGTTTACTTACTTTTTTCTATTAAATGCTCACATTCTGTGGCGTGTCCTTCCTCCCAGGCCACACACGTCAAAAATAAGCATTATAATTGGGTCATTAGTATAATTTGTTTTGTAATTATGTTATACATTGGCAGTGTTGAACTTAAGTTTGTCTATTTGCACACACATGATTGTTAAGCTTAGTGACGTATAGTGTTATCAGGTTGGGCGTATGTTGAATGTATTTTTTGCACTTAAACAATTTGCTGAAACTTATGTCAAATAAGAGACCTAAATCCTTTATTTGTAAGGCACGAATGTAAGTTGTAATGACAGATAACCTACACTGTTAAAAAAATTTGGTAAAATTCAAAAACATGTAATGGAAGTTTTTCACCCATACACTATATGAGAAATTTACTGTGAGGCGGTCCACCCACCACTTAGGCCTTTTTTGTTTCCTTTTTAATTTATTTATTTCCTTATGTTTGATTTATTGAATTTGCTATTATCTATTCAATTATATTGAGGTATTGTTGACAGGAGTTTGGTAAGGTATTGTTTGGCATTTTATCTGTATCAGTTTTGAAATTGTTAAATTTAACATGTATTTAATTTGGTTTGTTTAGGCTAAGGCAACTTTGTGTTTTAATTTAAAATTTAACATTACATTTGCAGCCTAACTGTTATTGTATTGTAACTCAGGGCTGGGTATATTGTTGGCTAGTTCTGTTTGATGGCACAGTTCCTGGAATCGCTATATTTAGATTTCAACTGTTTTTTCTACTACTTTTACTTTTCACAAAATGCACGTGTGCCGCCGCTCGTTGAGTATGCGAGTGAGACGATAGTATGTTTGCGCGGGCTGGCTTGAACCAATGGAAGGACACGTAGTCCAAATTTATTAAAAACTATGTTGTAAATTGTTATATAATTATGGTTTTAAAATCTGTATTTTCACTTTACAGGTTGTTTGGATGTATTAAGTTTGTAATTTATTATTATATTTAATTTAGTATTAATTTTCCGTTACGTTTTTACCTTTGTGCGCTGGGTGGCCGCTAGAGGCGCTCCAGGGAGAGAGCAAGCTTCGCGGGGTCAGCCATCTTCATCTTGACTGGGTTTTTGAGCGTGGTGTGAGATGGTTGTGCGGGACGTGTTGACTCGCAGTGATAGAGGTGGTGGAACAGCCATGGGAGCTTATTAGTTTTCATCATTTTCATTTATTTTTCTTTCTTTTTGTGTTGCGTGACATATTAATGTGAATTTCGGTTTTTTTAGTCTTTTCGGCATTTGTCAGACTTTTCTCTCCCCGGAGCGTCGGTTTCTAAGTTTTTGGCAATTATGTGAAGTAGAAAATTACGTTTTGTAACGAAACTGTCTGGTGCAGGATTTTAAGTTAATTAATAAAAACAGTCACATCAACAAGCTTTAAGTTATTTACGTAGACTACAGCAAAACCACTATACGATCAACACTGTTAAAAAAATTTGGTAAAATTCCAAAACATGTAATGGAAGTTTTTCACCCATACACTGTGTGGGAAATACACATACGTCTGGTAGAATTATAATACTTGTATGGTAAAATTTGCATACATGCATGGAAAATTTACATTACAGATGTATGGGAAATTTACCTTAAATATCTGGTAACTAAGTTGTACATGTATGGCAATTTTACCAGATAGATGTGCGGGAATTTTAACATATCAAAATAGAAAATTTACTACACATGAAATGTAAAGTTTCATAACAATTGTATTGGGATGTTACAATACATATATAGTAATCCAAAGATACATGCATACTAAAGTTACTAGGCACGTGTATAGGAATTTTAACATACTAAAATAGAAAAGTTACTACACATGTAATGTAGAATTTCATAACAGTTGTATTGGAAAGTCACATAACATATTTGGAATTTGTAAGTTTACTTGAATGGGAATTTTAGTATACCAAGATAGAAAAGTTACTACACATAGGGCCGGTTTCACCAACATTTGTTAAAGAGGATTAACAGACGATTAATTGTGTAAAATTGACTGTTAATTCTCTTTAATAAGTGCTTAACTAAGGTTGGTAAAACTGGTTATCATACGGTAAAATTTCTTAACGGCTGTATTGGAGGGTTATAAAAATGTCTAGGAACTTCAAGCAACAAACGTGGTAATGTTACCAGTTACATGTCTGGGCGTAGGCCCGAATTCACAAACTTCGGCTAACTTCGTGTCAGCCTTAGATGGAGGTTAAGTCAAAAATTTTGTTTTAGTATCTCCTGCTAACATGTGTCCGTCACTTTAACCTGTGGCACACGCACACATATTATATCCAAACGCATGCTATTTTAATAGCTAAGTTGCTAAAGCACAGTAAATTTCCAAGATTCACGTGTAGTATAGTTTGCAAACCATTTTAACAGTGTGTTGTTAAAGAAAAGTAATTTTACCATACATATGTGTAACTGTAGATGTTAAAAATTATGCTTAATTTGTTGGACATAAATATTAGATATGTTTAAATACACCACCATTTTGGTACAAGTTCCATAACTTTCTAAATAGCACATGTAGGCTAAAACTTAAAGATGGGTATTTTTATATCACCCTAATTCAGAAGCTAGGTTTATTCCTTACAACCTAAATTAACATACCACCAAGTAACAAAAAAATTTGAGGTATGCTGTTTGTTGCTCTACTTTATAAAATGCCAATAAAGATATGCTTGTAAAAATTTCAACTACACTTATTCCATTGCAGACACTGAAATTTGTTTAACGACATTTCAAAAATTAAGAAAAATGTTTTACTTGTAACTATTCTAAACAATAATATTTAATTATAAAAGGCAGCACATTGTTTATTTTATAACAATGCAACACATTCACGAAATTATCACCAAATATGGAAACAGAAGTGAACAGGAAATAAAAAAAACACTACTTATTAACATCAGGTGGCTTTATTGATAGGTACATTCAATGGGAAAAAATCTATTAAAATTAAATTTTAATGAAAATACTAGCATTGCAAATCAAATATATTTAAATTTTTACAAAAAAAAAATTTTTTTTTGAGGCTGTTCTAGTCTTCCATTTTGGTTGATGTCGAGCCGTATCGTTATGGCATATGTGTATACAAAATTTGTGACCCGTTCATGTAGTTTCTTGCGTGTAAAAATTTAAAGTTTAACGTAATGTTTTGTAAAATATTTTCATTCCTTGTAATTTGTGTATTTAAATTTAAAATTTCGATTTTATACAAGTTTGCTTACAAGATTATAAGGCACATGTTCTGTGGTTAGATCAATAGCAATGAAAACATTTCAGTTTCATTATTTAATTCATTTTATTGGAGAAATGAACCAAGTATCTGAAAACTTATTTTACAAACTGTGCAATATATATTTCAAGTAATTGTAATACATTTAAT
>PNEQ01025242.1:0-20509 GCA_003012365.1 Medauroidea extradentata | reverse complement strand
ACCTCAGCTCTGCATTATTTTTTATAAATATTGACAACAATCACTCGCCGCCATTTTATCACTATTCGCTGAATAAGGGTCTATTGGCTCGTCTGAGCACCAAATAGTTTATTCAGGGAATAGGCACCCAAATAACATTATTCGGGAGTCGTAATATGCTCTTAGTCGCTATCCAGAGAATTAAGTATATTCAGGCCTTTATTCGGAAGTGGTAGTGCAGGCCCTTTGTCTACTAATTAATATCGATAAATACATATTATAAGATTAAAAAAGTAATTTACTCTAAATTTATAATTAACTGCGAAATAAATTTAATGGTGTGCACGAAGACGTTGCAGAAATAAATCAAACCTTAAAATAAGATACTAATACTGTACAAGTATGAAAATGATCTGTACTGGTTGAAAACATAATTAATAAATTTTAATAATCCTTCATTGATATTTACACCTGGCTACCAAACCTGCATCTCTCATCTATTATTAATAGTTATTGAACCTGGTGTGCGAGATGTGCTGTAGCATGGTACAGAAAGTGTTTTTTCTTATATAATTATTAGAAATATTTCAAATGTGATTATCTACATAACGAAGAAACACTTGAAATTGTGTCCCTATGATTTAAAAAATGCTATTCGCTAATTAAAAAGATGATTTCCTAGCTCATGAAATGTGCAGAAATAACTTTTTCACATTGCTGTAGCTGAGAAAATTTCAACACCTATCAGAAAACTAAATCGTAGAAACCTGCATTCGACTTTATCTAATACTTTCGACAGTTAAAATATCAGGGTCGTTGCTTGAAGAAACATTCAAAAACGTGTGTGCCATTTTAGTATTCCATGCCTAGAAGCGATGAGGTGCTTGACGTACGTGTTATATTCAATTTATAGCCATCCCTGTTTCCATGTCTCGAACATTAAAAAAACTAGCATCCACTAACTCTTAAGGTGAAACAAATATGTGAAATGAGTTTGCGATTACTTTTCCATATCTAGCGAACTCTTCAAGATGTATTGTAAGTTTTGCTTCAAAATAGTGATTATGCAAATACCCGAAAAGTAGTTTCAGGATTTTTCGAAATTTGACTCTCATGAGGTGAAACAGAAGAAAACATTGTTTGTATTAATTGTTTATCCAGCCGGAAGAGAATGGGCCACATGTGTGACTTTTAGGATACTTGGATTCTTATACAAATGTCTAAGATACGATTTCAAGATGTTACGAAATTCGATAATTTAGGGGATGGAAAGACGTGAAAAATATTTTCGATTATTCCTCCATATCTAGTGAAGTATTTGAGATATCGAAGTAATTTTGGCTTGTGCTGCTTACGAAAATACTATTTCATGATTTTGCCCAATTTGACACAGCAAAAATGTAAAATGTTATTTGGATTCTTAAACGACATATATCGTCATCTACGCCACTAAACTTTTAAATACCAGTGACATTTATGCTTAAGGTGGCCAACTACTTCACACTTAAAATGTATTGCAGTGTGTTCAGGATATTTTCTACCAAAAAATTCCACGTGTGCCCATTGTTCCAATGTACGAACAGAAATCACGCTTCATTCAAGGGCGGAACCTCATTGTTAATACACTTTGCTCATTAGAAACACAGTTCCTAAGCCTCCAACATGGCTAAAAATTGCCTTTTCAGACTGTTGTACTTCGAAATGTACTAACCAGATGTTTGTGAAACTCAGACTGCAATGTGCACTGAACTTTGCTACAGAATATCGCCAGTAAATTTATATGGTTATCGCTTAGTGTCCCATAGTAAAAATGGTTCGGTGGGAACCTTGCATGCTATTTCAGAGCTTGGCTCGTTGAGGCTTTGTGGCATTTGTATCGCATTTCAAGGTCGCCCTTATGGTCTGCCCTTTCTGAACTTTTAACATGCAGGTAGGTGGCACCCTTAAAAACAATGATACTTAAATGTGTAGGTAGGGGGTGCCCTTAAAACAATGATAATTTTATGTGCAGGTAGGTGGCGCTCTTGAAAACAATGGTACTTTAACTTGCAGGTAGGTGGAGCCCTTAAAACAATGATACTTTAAATTGCAGGTTGGTGGTGTTCATAAAAGCATTGATACTTTACGTTCAGGTAGGTGGCGCCCTTAAAAACAATATTTTAATGTGCAGGTTGGTGGCGCCCTTGAAAACAATGTTACTTGAATGCCTGCGAGCAATATCACAATTTTTTGAAATTCGACACTTACAGAGGCAAGAAATTGTGTATGAAGTGAAATTTTTTTTAATGAAGCGTTGATATATCTTGGACCCATCAGACTATTGTTGTAATTTTTCAAGTCTATGAGAAATACACAAAATATCATAACATGTTATTGAAGTTTTTTTTTTTAAATTCAGTCTCTAAGAAGGCGAAAGACTGGAAAGTGTTTTAGAAATATTCTCTATATCGTTCAAATCACTAAAGATATAGCTAGGTAATTGGGATTTGCATTCCGTCGACACCGAGTACATTAGAGGCAAAGACGTAAAACTTGATAATGACAGGGGTTAGGAGAGGATTTGACCATGGTCTTTGTTAAGAAACCATCACAGCATTAGTGTGGAGCGATTTCTGGAAACCATGGAAAGGTGAAGTGAAGTTAGCCTGTTCGATATTCGAGTCCTCCCGAATGCGAGTCTAACTTGTAACTGTTGCACCTCTTCACTCAGTCATTCGAGGTATAAAGCTGCTTTTCCATTCGTAATGATTACTTAAACTGTTTTAAATATATTTTATTTTTAAATTGGAACTCTCTAGTCAAATGCATGTTTTTTCAATGAATCGTCAGTTTAGCTGTGAGTGTGTGTTATCATTTTAATTTTCAGTTCAATTGGATACTTAAACAAATATCTATCTCTGATATGAAATTAAGAATTTTTGAAATTTAACCCTTGAAAAAAAGGGACCAAAAGATGTAAAATATGTTTTCGGTTAGCCAATCATATATATCTAATAAGTTGAGATATCGAGGTTTACTTTGCAGAATGATGCATATGGAAGTATCCATAGAATGTTAAATACCTTATTTACCGGATAGAATAAAGTAATTATCGGAGGGGGATTAGTTTGCAAACCTTCAAGACAGACGATCCGAAAAGCAGGTACGACCAGCGATAAATACTTTAAACTGGGGTTACATTCCTCAATTCTATTGATAACTATGTATTGTCGTAAAACATCTATTTATCTCGAGAATGAATACGTTATTTACTATATTTGTTATTGTAAATACGTTCGATGTTACATGGAGCAGGTAGCCTAGAATTCATTTCTTCATTCTCTATTGAACACTGCACAATCACTGAAAATAGTTCTCACATTATGTGGAATATGGCCCAAATATAAGTTATAACATCCACACTTCCTAATTTTTCTGTTATGAGTGTAAGTTTCCTTGGTAGTCTAAAGGATCTATTTTGATTTTGACAGTAGAGTACAGGTAGGGATGTGTGCAGTCACTATAATAATAATAAAACTACGAAGTTCTTATCTTATATATTTAAACTGTTTTTCTGTAACACAAATTTAGGAGGGTAAAGATGTGTACCTCACTACCAAAATTGGTGGGGATGGGTCAATGTACCTCTGTATACCCCCGTCCCAGTTACTGTGCCACTGTACCTTCCATTATTTAGGGGCATATCTTTCGCCAAAACTAGGAATCCAAACTTGTTTTTCCAACACAAAGAACATGTGTTTTGGAATTCAGCAAAAATATTGTCTATATAAAATTTTTGCCATACACATGATGTAAATTTTCATCATCTGCAAGATACCACACTAATAAATTCGCATTGTCGCGAAGTAATTGTTTAGGTATTCATGAATATATTTTGTCACACGTACTTGCCGTTCACACCTATATGTCATCCCATGCAAAAGAACTCTTAAATACAGGCATGTTTCTTGTAAGCAATGTCATCAAACACAAAAACAGAGTATGGCTTAGCTTTGCTCGGTGGCACAACTTGTTTGTTGTAATTGCGTGGAAAATAACCAATTCCTTATATAGCCTGTAGAACACGAGCCAGTCGTTGGTACTTCAGTTGTTGTTGCGATTTCGATTCTAGGTGAACATAATCAAATATAAGCCCATTCTGTTCTTCAAGCAAACTGTGCAGTATACATGTCTTCCCTGCTCTTGAAGGACCCACAATACAGGGGCGTCATTTCAGGTACTTCCAGGGGGGGGGGGGCAAGATTTTGTTTTCTGGTGACAGTGACCTTGTTGCATCTTTTTTATTAATTAAGCATGTATAAATTATATACTTTAATAATAAAACTTCAGTTTTATGTACTTAAATTAGCATTATTTACATTAAAAAATACAAAAAATATATTTATACACATAAAATTATAAATCCAGGGGGGAATTTGCCCCCCCCCCTGTAGCCCCAAATGATGCCCCTGCCACAATATCACATCGAATGGTGTTAGGCAACATGGTGCCACAACGAGATTCGCGAGCAGACTCCTCATCAAATTCTATTACATGTACAGGAAGAATAACTTTCTGTTTGATGATCTCCATTGTACTGAAAGAAAAACATATAAAATAAGAGTTTTTATACTTTAATGTTCAGTTTTATGTTATGCCTCGAAAAGTAACATCTATGTTGCTCAAGGATTCGTAACAGACTTATCAATAGTCTCCCTGTGGAGCTTCATATTCCTGGATATGCCTTCTGTGGCCCAGGAACAGAGTTGGAGAAGAGGATGGCCCATGGTGACAGTGGCATAAATACATTGGATGAAACCAGCAAGTTGGGAAACACAGTCTATGCCCAATACAAAGGCTTGTAATATAGACATTTGGCCGACAAGTTACTTATACATAGAGTCGACTAGATATGCAAAGCAACAGATACAGAACCCATATAAAATATAGTTTCCTGTGGTATCTCCAAACTAATGAAAGCCAAGGTTAAGGCAGGAATGTGTTTGCAGCCGAACAAAAGGAATATGAGGAGCCCGAAAATGATTTAGGTTCGGAGTAAAAATGTAAGCGATGACAAGAGAAATTGTGGTCTAGTAATATCCTAACATTATATTTGAGACAGTGAAATTTGAACAAGGATAAGAATAAGGTAACTGGTGGATTCCTATAATTCCTCTTACCTGTCCTTGGGACTCTTAGCGATTTGATTATAGCTACTAGCGACATAGTAGTGTAGTTAACACTGCATCAAATGTACAAAAACAGCTGTCTGAGGTTCAGCATCAGAATGCTTACATGGAAGCCATAGCAATGGAGACAATAACGGACAAGGTCTTTATCTGTGTCCATATCCTATAGGTTGTAGAAGAGTAAAGTGACATCATGAGAAAAGGTCTTAAAGTCGCTGCCCGAAAGACCAGTTACGAAAATTTACATATAATTTTTCGCTCACAAATAAAAAATACCAAACTTCAGGGGCGTGTATATGCATAAATCCCCTAACAAAATAAATGTGCTATTACTAACCTGGATATTACTAAAGGCCCTGGAACACAATGGGTAGCTTACAAAAAGCATGGTATAAAAGCTGAATATGACGACAGTTTCAAAAATTTGCAACCTCCACTTCAAATTTGCAAATACCTCAGAAACACTATACTGACTTACAACTAAGAAACAGAGCAAACTCCAAATACCTTAGAACGGTGATTATTTGTGTCTTCGGTTTCTAATTCGCCCAAGCAAATGAAAGCATTAAGCACAAGATGGACACTATCAGTAATAGCTTGGATTTGATTGCCATGCATTTTCCTTTGTTGGGATTGGGGTTAGAGAATTGTGTAGTAGGGGACTAATCCATTTTCAATCATACAATGCTATACCGAACATTGATGAAAGAAACTGTACATTATACCTCACAAGAGTTTTGAGATCATGGTAGTGGTATTACTGCTTTTGGTTCTTATGAAATTGACAACATTGCATGATACATCGAAGAAATACTGCCTCCTAGAATCGAATTTGAACCACGAGTTAAACCAAACACTCCGAAGAGCATTAATAGCTGCAGTCACAATTTAGATTTTACAAAGCTGAATATGTATCATCACAACCAGTAAACATATTGCCAGATAATATTATGCGGATAAATAGTAATTTGGCCATTGATACATACCTCAACAACAAATCTAGCAACACCCTACATGACTTATTCAGCTATTGTTCCTCCGAAATTATAAAATGGTCGAACTACCTCAACGCAGCATTTACATTCCAGTTGTCGCTAAGAACACACACGAAGTCGTAGTTTCATTGGGGACCAGAACTGTGAATTGGTGAAATTTCGAAACGAAGAAATTACTTTGAGACTACTCCTACAACGATAGGAATAAGTTTCATTCAATATGATAGCAATACAATACAGTGTAATGGGAAACAAGCTTTCATTACAAAATATGACATGAAGCAGCCAACACCTGATAGAAAGCAATTTCTTCGTAATTTTGGATTACATAAAGTTCAGCATTGAAGATTATATAAGCATAGATGAACAGATGGTTTTCTAAATTGCTGACACAAAAATTTAACTACTTTCATTTCAACCTTTCCTGATTGGACCATATGCTAAAGGATCAGAAGTTCGAATTGTGGTACAATACTAAGCCATATATACTCTACCATGTCTGTCAGTTCTGAAAATTAGAGGGACTTTGAAAAAATGCATATGGAAATGTTCCAGTAAAGATGAAAATATCAAACAATTGTATTTTCCACTTTATCGAATGTATATCACTTAATGGAGTAGAGGTAGACCAGACAAGGGATGTAGGCATAACAACTTCAATGAAAAACTACCTTTCGCTTATGCTGAATAAACTTTCTGACGCAAAAATGGCTGGTTGAGGACTAGAATAAGACTATAAAGTTCCCACTTATGCAGGAGGCAAATTTGAAGTATGCATACCACAATCGGTACTGCCGGGCTTATCCGAAGACTACAGGTGTATAATCATTTATTCGAAGCAAGAACTGACGCTACTCCTAGCCAACATGCATACTAATACCATAGTCAGATAGGGGAGAACTCAGAAGCTGTTGTGTTGACACTACAGATGATCGAACGGATGTTGCCTCATATTCAGTTAAAAAGTGACAAGTGTGTCAAAGTGCTAAAGAATGTTAAATATGGGAAAAATATTGATGATGCTTTCCGATCATGTAGTCTGGAGACTTGCCCCGGCCTTCCAGCAATCCAGCACATCAACTGGATGCTGAAGTCCAGTTTTGCTGCAGAGAAACCGAGGTACATCATAATCCAGGGTGGCAGCTTAGTTCTGAAGTGAGCAGCTCTCAGTTCCATGTTTGCCAGGTACAAAATGTGAAAATATTATTGAACAGTGAGTTATCCGAATGGTGACATGGACACAGACTTTGAAAATGGAAGATTCATGCTAGCATACCGAATGTATGTCCAGTTCCAGCAAGCCTACTGTGGTCGCACTCAGTCACCGTAACTGAGTCCTGAAACTTTCAACAGTAAAGCCCCACTGATGGTTTTGGATGTGAATAACCAAGATGGGAGAATCAGTTCGAACATAATTTACAGTAGAATCTAAATGGCGACCCTATCAAATATACCTGCAAACACATATACATGACCTTCTTGCCTCTTATAACTGTCGTGACATGGTTGAGAAAACCCTGTTTTGATCGAGTGAGAGAGAGAGAGAGCTTTTGGTCAGCGCTTAACATAGAGGTCTTCAGAGCTGGTGAGGGGTGACATGAGGTGGGTATGGAGCAGTACAGGAATGAAAGGGGGGGACTGGAGTTCCCCGAGAAAACCCGCCGACCAACTAAATCGTCTGGCACGAATCCCACATGCAAAAATGTGACCGACCCCGGCGGAAGTCGAACCTGGATCGCCTTGGTGGGAGGCGAATGGTCTAACCATTCGGCCACCGTGGCCCAACCTCTGTCTTGAACATGCTCAAATAAGATACAAAATTAATTCTTATTACAGCGCTGGATTAATTGTGTTGAAACATATCCTCTGAATGGATATACTGTAATTTGCAATGCTTCGAGAGCCAGAATGGCTTCGTGCATATATAATTTTGTGTGACTTACGAAGATGATGGTGGGACCAGAACACAATCCTTTCCTCTCCCATACTCAATGAAAATACTGGACAAGAAAAGCAAGAGCATCAATGAATGATTGACTAAGCATTACCACTGACTTGGCTGGGACGAAGGTAAAGTTCCATATGATCATGTAAGGAGTAAATTCTGTAGTCATATAATACAGTATCCAAGTACCACAATATATGTAGCAGAACTTGAACAGAAAAATTGGTTGAGCGACCTGCGTAAAGTAGACATGGCAATCTTGTATGTACAAAAACCGAATTTGGATGTCCACTTCGTAAGTTCGCCAGAATTTATGGTAATCAGCAACGCTAAATGTGCGATAAATGCGGACATGAATACGATGGTAGGGGCATGCAGTGCAGGAAAATTTCGCATTTTCCTCTAGCATATGAACCGACACAGCCACAGGTACAATGCTGTGTTCCTGGAAACTGTGACGTCTTCCACATGCGTCCATCAGCTGTTCTCCCCATGAAAATCGAACCAGTAGTATCATTCTCTACATGTGAGCCACCAAGCTGTATGGGGCTGACATCAAAGTAACCAGTTAAGTCCTGTGCTGTTTTAAGTCAGACCACCAGACATCGGAAACCTACGAGCAAATGTGTTGCTCCATCTGAAGTGAGTTTGTGAGAGCTCGTCCGCATCGCCATTGTCGCCTAACAGTAGCATATGTCAACGAAGTACTATTCGAGTGTCGTGTCAACAATAATGATGCAGTCGAGCTAGAACCAAGTTAGCAGTGTGATGAAAATGCTACAGAGAATCCAACAAAGACATGTGCACCTAATTGTGAGGCTGCTTCCGAATCTGTGAATGCTCGTACTTTGCAGGAAAACGAGCATTGCTTAATTTATTTGGTGTTGTAACATAATTATTCTTAAAATAAGAGTAGGGGTTTTATGTATGTGTAACCTGTATGTTGAATAAATCGTGTATAGTAAATTACATGTTTTATTTCTGGTAGTGTAGTGCATTTCATAAATTTATTTTTTTCAATTTATAAGTGTATGTATAAATTATTGTATCTATATTAAAACAAATATAGTAGACCAGGTTGTAACCCCTTTCAATTCGGGTTGGCACTTGTAAATTGCAAAGAATGATGGTCTTGTAACCAGATAGTTGAAAGAAAAATACATGTTGTAACCGGTTAATGAAAAAGTAGGTGTTTCCAAGAAACATGTTTACTTGAAGCCAATAATGTGATTGGGTGGGAATATGTGGTGTTCCTTGTTTCTGAATGGTTGGTGTGACAAATTATTCCTGGTTTCTGATTGGGTGGCTGACTTGAGCCAAAGTTCACAACTCATGTGACTCATGGGCAACTATATAAATAGGCAGGGCCAGTGGGGTTTGTTAGTTTGTCTGTGGATATCGAAGGAAGCACATCACCCTGGAGATCAACACGGAGAATACAGCAATTTTATCACTGCAGTGATCTACCATCCCTGAGCCCCACATTACAATTTACTTCTTGGGATGATGTAGCTACGATTGGAGAGGTACCATTGACTTATTGGAGCCGGACAGTTACCATTAGTTAGATGTCACCTACTTCTTGGGTTGAGACAATCCCGTCACCATTCTTAAGAACGATCCCTTCATGTGTGCTGGTGGTATCATCTGTCAGTCCTGGAACAGTTCTTTCAAATGTGATAAAGACTTATACAGCTCCTGAGAAGGTATTTTATTCGATGTCGTCAACTCCTGAGCCAACTGAGTCATCCACCCCTTCACTTCGATGCCTTCAGTGTCAATTCTACAAAAAATACTTTACCCGACACTCCAAAGTCCATGGATGTTTGTATAATCCTTGTAGTGTATTGAATAAGTGTGACCGGTGTGGTATCCTGCTTGCTCGCATTAATAGACTTGTCAGACACGAGAATACTTAAAGGATGCGGTGCTTTGGTCTCTGGAAGTATAGTGTTGCTTTTGTTCTAGACATTCCACCAAAGACTGTGCTGCCAGACATAACGAGACATATTATTGTTTGATCAACCCTTATCGAATTTTACCTCAGTGCAACAATAGTGAAGAGGCAATCTCTCGCATGGACAGCCTTCATAACCACCAAAATATCTGCAAGGGTCTCAGTGAGAGTACTGATAATAATGCTCTGGTAACTGAATCTTCCTTCATTGATTTACCTTGTTATATAAAAAACAAACATGCTGTAATGACCAAATATTATTCAAGTGGGCAGTCATGACCAAATATGTAGAAGGTTCGCACCCGCAGCACATAGACAAGCACTAAACCATGCTGGACAAGAAATTTGATTTTACTGGCATTGACTTTTCAACACAACTGCAGCAAATTGAGCTTTATGAACAGAATAACCCTTGTGTCTCAGTAAATGTTTACGTGTTGACTGTCAAGCTAAAGGTGATGCCAATATGCGTGACAAAATAAGAAAAGTTAGGACATTTAGATTTCTTGCTGTTGAGGGATGACAAGAAGATTAGTTCACATTGTTGTTATATTATAAAATTTTCAAGACCTGTGCGATCAAAGCTAACTACGAAATATAAAAAAGTTCATGTATGTGAAGTGTGTTTCAAGCCTTTTTGTGATTATCCTCGGAAATCTGGACAGACTGGGATACAGTGACATGAAATATATAGTAAATAATATAATATTTTCTAAATGTGTTTTTTACCTTATGTAAGCGATGAGCGTAAATATTACGAAAAACAGCTCTGCACAATCATTTTATGTTAAATGTGCGGAAAAGTATATAAAGGATAGAGAATAATCTTGCATGGATGCATGTAATCTTTGAAAGAACTGTGCAATGAGAGTGAATAAGTGAGTGAGAGATTTCAGCGCTCAACATCGAGGTATTAAGCGCTGGTGAGGGGTGACATGAGGTGAGTATGGAGCAGCCCCGGGACGAAAGGGCAGGGGAAACAGGAGATCTCTGAGAGAACCCGCCGACCAGCGGCAATCCGGGGACCGTTCCTACCAGGAATCGAACCCGGATCGCCTTGGTGGGAGGCGAATGGTCTTACCATTTGGCCACCGTGGCCCCTGCAATGGGAGTGCATGACTGGAATTAGTTGCTTTGACATATTCCATCTGTCAAAGAAAACTAAAGAAGACATAATGACATAACTAAGCAAAGTATGCTTTAGTCAACAGGATACATACACAATGAAAATTCCAAAAATTGAATCGGGGGAATAAACATTGTGTAACAGATAATATATGAAAATAATAAAATCAAAAGTCAAAGACAACCCAAGACACCATCAATTTTATGTTGTGTATGTATCCTGTTGACTAAAGCATACTCTGCTAAATTATGTATTTATATTTTCTTTAGTTTTCTTTGACAGTCATTTATTTCGCAATTGAGTATGTCCAAGCAACTTAATCCAGTCATGGATGCATGTCTTGGGATATGAGATTGCATAGCTAAGTGGAGCGAAATCCGTAGCAATGAATATGTAATGCAGAAGGTAGAGTAGGGAAGTGGGTTGAGTTCTGATATGCTCTGACAGGAACATCGATGAGTGAAGGTTGAGATATAAACTAGGAGAGGGGTAGGATGGTAGTAGGTGGTGAGGAAAGAGCAGGGTTGTGTGGACATGTGGAGGAGGTGTTTTGTGTGTAGAGAGGAGTTGGGATGTGTAGGGAGGTGATGGTGGGGTGTGTAGAGAGGGGGTGGTGGGGTTATGTAGGGAGGGGGTGGTGGGGTGTGTAGGGTAGAGGGTGGTGAGGTGGTTAGAGAGGGGATAACAGTATGGTGTTTGTGGTCGGGGAGGGGAAGAAAAGGGGGCAAATATGTTTCTATAAATGGTTGGAGGGTGTCAGTGTATCGTTAGAGCTTCCAGGTAAGATGTCAGTTTTTTTAATTAAATTATCATTAATATAAGTTTTTTATTAAATAATTTAATAACATTTTTACTAACATTTATTTACTAAATATATGCAGGGCTCTGACGGAATGCGAAATTGAAAATTTTCCAGAAGACGAGGATGAAACCCCAAGATGGCAGCCTTAAAATTATGGCGACTGAAAACAAGATAGTGTTTATGTAAAAATCATATTTTAATTATTTCGGAAATTTTGACATTTTTATTTTGGAAATTTTTACAAATTTGGAAAGTTTTGGAAATTTTACCTTTGGTGATCTTTATGTCAAGATCAAGGTGAAAGGGGTTCCTGTCATTCAATATGGCGGCCAGTGATGCCACAACATGGCCCCATAAATGTGCACTTTCGGAATATCCTGTGCCAAAACTGGTCTAATCATACTGCTTATATAACACAGACACAGTTATGTTGGTCAGAGTGTTGTGAACACATGGCGAGTAAATGAAACGCACTGGTTCACAGGGCTTGAAGACGGCTCTACAGTGGAATTGTTCAACTCTAGCAGCGTGGGTCTTGCCATGGATAAGTCTCAAGACTTGCTAAACTTTTCCCTGGACAGTCCACTCAAAGCTGGTGACACTTACCGTCTATATATCAACTATAGAGGGGTGCTTTCCAAGACATTGACTGGATACTACAGGGAGTCTTTCTTCGACCAGCAATCCAATATGACCAGGTATTATTTCGCCTATCCATGCTTGTGCTCCTTCATTACCTTAGTTGACACTACCTGAGACATGCTTTATTCTTATTTTGATTAAGTGTTCTTCAGAACTCAAGTCATAATAGATTAATCTGTTACTAAATACTGTAATAAAGAAAATATTGGCAAAGCATTTACTTTCCTAGTTAGTAAAAATCTTCAATATAATATATTTGAGAGATAACCGCTTATCCTGGAAAGATATTCGCACATCATGTGAAACTAGCACAAAATACATGGAGTAACATGAAAAGAATTATTCGTAGTAGTTTAAAATAAATGTGCATTTCTGAGCAATTTATACTCGTAATGAAACATGTACATCACAAAATCCATGCAACATTACTGTCAGCAATGTAATTTTCATTCCAAATAACAAATGTCACACTTTTTACAAAATTTAAATGCTCACTATCACAAAATCTACTTCCTCAACTAAACACCATACTGTGAAGAACACAGTATCTTTGTGGTTGAATAGTACGCAGATGATGTCAGTGTAGTGTATAATGAGACTTTATTAAAATGTAACGAATAACAACACCACTATCTACTAACTAATAAACTTAAACAACAATGTCTGAAATGTACAGGTAAGTTGCTGTCACTTACCTTTCAGACCATCTTCGATTGCCAGAGCCGTCGTCAATTAACCGACCACGTCCGACTCAGACAACACACAACACAAACTAAAAACATCTAACCAACCCTGCCTAAATAAAACAAATACCCCTCTATCGCAGTCCCCTACTAAAACTATACTCAAATTACACTAATCAAACAACTATTGGGGGCGTCCACCAAGAGACCTGCGATAAGCTAAGATGTACTTCCTCAAGGAAGTAAACCTAACCTAAAAAACAATTGCAGACTAAGTCATAGCTCAACACAGCTACGTGACCTAACACACGTGATAAAGGCCACCCCCCCCTTTTTTATCATGTGTTTTAGGTCACGTAGAGCTTACACAACACTCGCTTACATCTGCGAGAGGCAGACTTACTAGAAAACTGGGGATCTAAGTTTATGAAGTCCTTAAACAGGACCAGGTTTCTGCCTCTACTAATTTGGTAAACCTTCAATAGGTTATAAAGTTACAAAAGGTCAAGTAAATATAGGTGACACTTATCATTCTGAAAGGAAATACTTGAGAAGATCTAGTTTTTTCTGTTTATTTAAAAATAAAAATAGTAATCAGTCTTACTAGAACAGGTACAATAAATTAGTTAAAGAATTTTTTTTATAAAAACAAGATAATAAAAGGGATTGATTTCTTTGAAACAGTTAGTGCCAATTAAAGGCTAGATTAAAATAAAGTTTACTTTTTGACTGGTTTAAAAGTGTTAATACATAAAGTTAGACCAACGTAAATTAGTAATTGGAAAGAGTACTTAATGTTTTGGCGTGTCCAGCCACTCCCAGGTGAGACGTCCTTTGCCTCGAAATCGAACGAATGGAAAATGCTCCAGCCCTTTCGTCTTGGTAAAACAATTTGCGGCATTATGAACTTAACTTATTTTACTTCCCCAAGACCGCAATTCCACATTTTACCTTTTATACCGAAACGAAATAAAACTAATTAAATTTTAACCACAGGCGAGGTACGACATTTAGTTACCTAATTTGACTATCGAACTACATAACTGATTAACTATTAGTCTGCCTTTGCGGCGATAGTTCCTGAAACCTACATGGTTAACACACAATCTTCCACGACTCTCTGCATAATCATGACAACTAACTTGACTGCCTGATAATGCGCCAACAACTGACTCACCACTGAACAAGTACCTAAGTGCCGGAAAGACCCCTGCCTAACAAAGCTCAGTCCTAATATAAAATCTGGCCTGCTGACGTTTTGAATACCTCGTAAACGTTTCGCCGTACGGGAGGTTAAAACTACAAAACGCACCTAACCTTCCCCGAATGGTGGTGAACAAACACGCAGCGCGACAGTACTGTCAACTGGCAATGACGTTAACTACCCCAGGTGTGCCAACCAAACACAGAGTTGAGGACGAGAAAGAAAACAGCAGACTATAGTCACTCGCGCACAGCTGTTCCTAATGTAGGCTATTACGTCACGAAAGCTTGTGTTGTTCGTACAAATACAATGCATGTGGCTGTGAATAACAACCTAGTCTCAGTGCGATTTACTAGCAGATGTACTGTGACGTTATCGACAAACTGCAGGCAAGTGTTTAAACTACTGATATTTTTATAATAGGGCGCACCTTTTTGCCAAGGCCCGAATCGCTCTATGTGAAAACAAGATGACCACATCTTAGCAAGAAAAACTTTACCATAAATATGCTCTCGGCCCAACTAAAATCAAATATGGATCCGAACAAAAAAATAAAAACCTTACCTTAATTTTTATGATCGCGACAATATTGTGAGTGAAGAAAGACTGCAGTTGTTTGGTATGTTTGAAGTATTTGTCGATTACTATCTGGAACATATCGTGAGATTACTTGTTTGTGTTATATTTTTCTCATTGATAGATTCTGGTATTGTTATCTAACAACATTTTCGTTAATCTTACTAGTTTTCTGATATATTGAGCTCTTATTGAATTGTGCAGCTTTCTATGTCGAGAAGCAGTGATATAATATACCCAGCAAACACAAAATGTACTAACCGGAATCGGGTCGACTCCAGCTAGCCGGTAAAGTAGACAGTGGGCCGATGTCATTTGCCGGAGTCTGGCCGATATCTATTTGGACCAGCAGCAAACAGTTGGCCGTCAAGTCAGGAAGACATTGTATAGATTCCGGCAAGATGTCAAACGATATCAGGCCAACTGCGTTTATGTGTCTTTCAGGACACCAGCCCGGCAAATGCTCGACGGCTTTACAGGCACTGAACCGTCGACTGCTGAATGTTTTTCAGGACACTGGACAGTCAATGGTCAGATGTCTTTTGGGACACCAGAAAAGTATCAGCTGGATGTCTTTCAGGATAGCAGACTGGTAGCAGTTGGATGTCTTTCAGGACACAGTACCAGCAACAGCTGGATGACTTTCACAACACCAAAACTAATGGCCTGGACAGCTACCAGTAAGATATCAAGTAGATGTCTTGCTGTTAGCAAAGAAGACGGATGGCCGGTGTCACAAAAGCAGCAGGCCGGTGATGGCTGAGTGTCGGAAAAGACACCGGACTGTTGACAGCTCAGTGTCGGAAAAGACACCGAACTGCTGACGGGGGGCCACTGTCTGTTCAACGACAGCTAACATGTGTCTGGAAAAATATATATTGCCGGTAATGGGCCGATATATTTTTGTTTATGTTGGTTGAGTGTCGTAAAAAAGACATCTGACAGATGTCTTTTTCATGAACAGATTGCCAGTGTCTGGAAAAAGACATCATGCCGGTAATAGGCGGATATCTTTTGCCGCTTGTCAGTTCAGTGTCGGAAAAAGACAGAGGGCCGCTGTACGTTAAACTACAGCTAACCGGTTTCTGGAAAAAGAAGACCTGCCGAGAAACGGCTGATGTCGTTTGATTCAAGTCGGAAGAAGGACATCAGGCAGGTGTCTTTTTAGTAACTGCTGACTGGTGTCTGGAAAAAGACAAGAAGCTGGTGTTGACCCGCTGTATTTTTGTGTTCTGCAGACACTGGAGGACAGTTCAGACAGCGGGCATAAGTCTTGCTGACAGTTTGTGTTTGCTGGGTATATATATATATATATATATATATATATATATATATATATATATATATATATGTGTGTGTGTGTGTGTGTGTGTGTGTGTTTTGGTGTTCAGAAACTCAATTATGAATTCATTGTTTATGTTAAGTTATTCCTAATTTTATAATATTTCGTTTGTTCTGAAAATGATTTAACTTTCTCTTGTACACGCTAGATATACTCGGTAGGTTCTTACAACACTTTATTTGTTGCGCCTCAGACGAGCGATACAAATACATGTGTGTGTTGTCCTTAAACTGTTTCTTCTCACATAGTGATAGACGTTGACATTTGCAGGTGGCTAGCTTCCACAACTTTCGAGCCGACAGATGCCAGAAGAGCGTTTCCCTGCTTCGACGAGCCAGGCTTCAAGGCCACTTTCCAGATCAACTTGGCACGGCGAAAAGACCAGACAGCATTATCCAATATGCCAGTGGAGAAGACGACGCTAATGTGAGTGTGTAACAGTGCGAGATGTAAGGAATGTTAGTAGATATTGCCACATGTAGAACACGTGTATGTGTTGTTGTTTGAAGGCAAGGACGCGAGGACTGGGTGTGGGATCATTTCTACGAGACACCACCCATGTCCAGCTACCTTGTCGCCTTCTATGTGGGTCCACTAAGTAGTCAGGTTGCTTCCACCGACTTCACAACACCCTTCAGAGTGTGGGCTCGTCCTGACGTCGTTCAACACACCAGCCTAGCGGCACTCACTGGCTCTCAGCTGTTGCGTACGTTGGTAGAGCTGACCACAGTCGACAACCCTCTGCCCAAGCAGGACGTCTTGGCTCTCCCGGCATTCGTCAGTGACGCTCTGGAGAACTGGGGTCTCGTTTCCTTCGCGTAAGCTCCTTCTATCTAGCTCTCTCTCTCACACACACACGCACTTCTAGCAAGCCATAAGTAGCTACCATTCACTTACCATAGACCGTAGCGACCTGATAGCACTAACTGTCTCCAGTTTACCTAACCTTACCCCAGATATTAAGGTTTTTTTTTTGTTTAACTGGCGCTTTATATGTATTTAAGACCGAAAGAAGAAATATCCTACAGCATAAAACTATTCAGTACAAAGGAAACCATAAAATATACAAATATGTAGCTACAAGTTTTCAACTTTATTTTAAAATAGTATCAATCTTATACTCTTAGAAATAAAAGTAGAACTATCTTATAAAGATATTTTGATATTAGCAAATGTGTCGTTATAAACGTGAATGGTGTTGGTAGGGAGAAGTATCTGCTGTACCAACCTGGCATCACTCCACACAGTCTGCAAGAGAAGTCTGCATTCATACTAGCTCACGAGCTGGCACATAACTGGTTCGGCAATCTGGTTGGAGTGAAGTGGTGGTCAGACATCTGGCTCAGCGAGGGCCTTGCAACTTACTACGCAGCGCTGGCTGTCGACCTAGTAAGTCTCTTAGCTTGGCACTTCCTATATTTTCAAACTGCAAGCAGAGCTGTTTCACGTTCATATTGCACATGTGACTACGATTTTAAATAATACGATTAGAATGTATGTTTTCATGCTGTCTCCAAATATAGCCTCAAAATTTTGAATCGTTTACACTGTACTCTGTTGACAAAATCACGAAACACCAAGACAGATCTTTTTAAACTCCTTCAGTCTATTATTGTCATAATTTTTACTTTTAATATTTCAAATTAGCTTAATTATGACTCAGATGCTTGACAGTAATATTGTTTTACTCTTAGAGTGAATAATTGATGTCGCAGTGATATCCAATAGTTACATATTTTCCCAAAACAGACAATAGCTGCTGCGACTCGTGCACTTAGTCATGAGATGCGTAGTTTTACACTTTTAATTACTTCTTTCTAGTCTCAGTTTAAATATTACTTATTTAGTCCCAATCAACGATATCATGTTACATTATTTATCATTAGCAGAGCAAGTATTTAGCTATTACTACCGTTGTGATAAAGTTTGGGCTTTTCCAATCTTGGTTGTAAAGTTGTTTTGAAGGTCGTTATTAAGCTGACGTCTTTAATATTTTATGCGGTTCATCAATATAAATGTTTGCCTTAGGTTTTTAAACGTTATAAATAAGAAAAAACTGTTCAATGGTTTTCCATTCTCGGCATACCTATCGAGTCTAGATTTAACTAATCAAATAAATTGCCGTCACTTCCTTGTGATAATTTGAAACGTAACATAATCACCACATGCCGTAATATCTTAAAGCACTCTCTTTCTGTTAGAGCGGACGCATCAATATTTTAGGGATTTTGTTCATTGCTTCTTGTTCAATTCAACACCTTAGAAAACAATTGCTAATAGTTTTTTTTATTTAAAATATTTAATATATAATATCTTAAAATGCTCTGTGGTCTCAGTTCTGCAAACATTTCGCTATTGTAAGCGAAGTTGCTCCTCGAACCTTAGATGCTACAAGCAGGTTTCTTTTTGTAACTATGTTACTGTAAGCAAGTTTTATCTTAGCATATATGTTACAGCAAGTGTTCTTGGTACGTTTACTACCATCAGTAAGTCTTTTATTAGTACCTTTGTTACTGAGATTTTTTAATGTTTGCTGCAATGGGAGTTTACAATTAGAATTTTTTGGTTTGTGAACATACGCCAAAGCTCATGATTTGCTGATCAAACCTGTGTTGAATGACAAAGTACGGAAACTTACAAGAAGTAACAAATATAAAACACACACAAAAATGGAAAAAAGCCATCCCAGAGGAATTCTGTCAGTTTTTTTTTTCAAAATAGTCGTCTAATATAACAAATATTTAAAAAAAAGGACAGAAATCCTCTGGAATAGCTTTTTCTTTATTTTTGTGTGCTTTACATTTGTAATTTTTTGTAAGTTTTCGTACTTTGTCATTCAACACAGGTTTGATCAGCAAAAATGGGAAAGAGCGTATGTCCACAAACCAATTAATTCTTGCCTTTGTTACTGCAAGTAAGATTGTTCTTAGTACCTTTAGCCTAACTAACAGCAAGTGTCTTCTTAGTACCTCTGTTACTGCAATAAATATTGCTCTTGGTGCTCTTTGGGCCGTATTTACTTTCAGCGAAATTTTTCTTAACGCTTCTGCTATTGCAAGCATAGTATCTCTTGGTACCCTTGTTATTAACGACATGTCTTCTCTTAATACGCCCGTAATTACAAGTAACTTTGCTCTTGGTCCATTTGTTACTTTCATCAAACCATCTCTCACCACCTGTGTTACTTGAAGTAAGGTTGTTAGTAGTATGATTTGGCCGATTCCAGTGCAGGAGCCGGAGTGTGGCACAGTGTGGCACCACCCGCCATGTTGTGACGTCACAGCCCCCGGCCGTCATGTTGGATGACCTTGACCTTTAACCTTGACCTTGACCTTTCACCTTGACCTTGAGTGTCAAATTACCAAAATTTCGTAAATTTAAAAAAAAATTTCAAAAAATTCAAAATTTTCAAAAAATTCCGAAAAAATTCCGAAAAAAAATATTACCTCCATCTTGTTTCCGAGCGCCATCTTGTTTCCGGCTGCCATCTTGGTGTTTCTTCCAAAAAATTTTCAATTTCGCATTCCATAATAACCCCGCACATATTTAATAAATACAATTTTTAATAAAAAAACTTTTTATTAAAATTATTTTTAGTAAAAACTTTTTAATAAAAAACTATTTAATAAAAAAACTTTTTATATAAAAATCATTTAATTAAATCAACTACCGACACGTCTTACCCGGACGAGCTCCATCGGCACACTGATGCCCCCCACACTTTTTACATATATATTAACTTATCCCCCCTCCCCCTTCCACTATCCCATCCTTTAATTTAATTGGTTGTTAATCACGTGATGATTTCCCCCCTCCTTCCCCTACTTTCTCCTCTCACCAACACTCGTGTTATAACCCGCTCAAACTACTACTCCCCCTCCACCCCACCCCCACCCGTCCAAAAAAAAGTATTTCTCCTTCTACTTTATGTACCATTTCCCCCACCAAAATTTCCATTAGCCAATAGGAAGAAGTCCCTTTTTCACCTTTATTAACCAATGAATTACGAACTTCGTTACATCCAGGTTCGATTCCCATGAAGGTACAAATTTCTTCAGTAGGTTTTCTCAGGCTTCTCCAATTTATTCCA
>PNEQ01025241.1:0-20511 GCA_003012365.1 Medauroidea extradentata | reverse complement strand
TTTTGAAATTTTCGAAATTTTGGAAAATTTTGGTAATTTGACACTCAAGGTCAAGGTCAAGGTTAAAGGTAAAGGTCAAGGTCACTGTCATCCAACATGGCGGCCGGGGACGTGACGTCAGAACATGGCGGTCAAATCCTCACTCGGCAGAAATCCTCACTCCGGCTCCATGTGCCAGAAGGAACATAATCATACTACTACCGTCTTGTCAAGAAAAATAACATATACGTCAAAGACCCAGTTTTAAAAAAATTAGGTACACTAATAGAGATGACAGGGTTTTACGGCCCTTTAACAACGACGTCTTAAGAGCCCTATGCAGCAGGTGCTGGATGTCGCGTTCGAGGTACGGGAACAGACCTGCGATAAGAACTAGACTGGGTCGTGCATCAGCAACCGTGTCGCCTTTATGCCCGGGGCGACAAACGGCGTGCAGTGTTTAGGTCGTTGGCTTTTTACTATAGGACTTTAAACAAGTCCCTACTATTTTAATTACAGAAAGTGCGTAGTAAAGTCCAGCGCTTGCTTCTATAGTTTTGTTTTTGGTTCTGGTTGGTATTTTTAACGTAACAGCAGTATGAAAAACTAGTTTTTAGCCATCTTCAGGTGCCCCGAAACCACGTTTCTAAACGTGATATCTAGAAAACAAAAACAAAGAAGCATAGTTTTCAACGTGTTTTCTTTTCGTATATAAAGATATCGAACGCATGTTTAGTAGTATTTCTTAAAAACACTTTCTCCTAACACGCTGCGACACAGTTAATGTGCCATCTGTATAAGACTGTATAGAGCCGATGAGGGTGAAGCGAAGGGAGGTGACAATATATCAACATGCCCAAGCCAGGATTCGTATCCAAGACTATTCGCTTCCGTAGACAGGCGTCTAAACGCCTGCGCAACCGAGGCCAGCTACTCACACACCTACATACATAAACACACACACATATATATATACAAACACACACATATACAGAAATAGTATACCCAGTTGGAAAGAGAAACAACATGTAAATTCATTAGTTTTAATAATATAGAACTTAATTGTGTTGAATAGTCAAGAACAATGAATAGATTTGATTAAATTTAAGTCTAATAATTTCACCAAATGTAGACTATAAACATTTTAATAGTGTAAAGAGCTGCCTACGTAATTTTAACTCCTAAAAACATAAGGCAATTAAGTTATTTACCACATTTTTTTAACGAAACATAAACATTTAGAAAAAACATTTTCACTGGAAACAGATATTTTTAAGATGTTTCCTTTTGGAACTTGGCGATCTACATACTTTTTATTGTGGCACCAGACGTTAAATTTTGAATGTGTTGAACTGTACACATTAAATAGCAAGAATCGTTACTACTGGACTCCAAATTACTGTGCGCTCATAGACTTAAATTAATTGCGGGCAGTATGTGCGGTGCGGTGCACCTGAAGTACTTAACCATAGATAATAGTTTAACTGTACAATTCCTACTACTGTATTAAAACGGGCAAACAAAGATACGAAGGCCCGCAGCGAATGACGTCACGGAGTGTGTTCGGGTGAACACAGGATAGTGGATTCTATTTGGCTTGTAGCGCGCGTAGTACGTGACAACCCCACGAATTATATTCTTATTTATTATTACTGGCTTGCAGTCGTCAAAGACGTGTCAAAACAGCTTTCGTCCAATCACAGAAGTGATAGTAAAGCAAAACTTAACGATAGGTAGAAATCTGAAATATTCTCATTTTCATTTGGGCACAAGCTTGAATTCCAACCACTGTATAGTTGCGTCACTTTCGCAGTTGGCCTTTGACTTATTTGACACCTCCTGGAAGTCTCTGAGCCAATAATGAAAACGTAACTAATACAGACCTGTATCACTTTAACAACAAGCAGCTAATGAGCATCTGCTGTCTGCTTCAGTTCACAAGTATTTTTGCAGGCTAGCCTACAGGTCAATGAACCTGCGAATTTTTCCGGTTTCTAACGATCGGGAACCCAGATTTTCACGTAAATATTCTTGCACTGTTTACAATACCTCTCCACGTACGAAACTGTAATTGTGCTTCATGGTAACTGACAGTGTGTCTTTGTGTAAAGGCATCTCTTATCTGACCGTGTCAATCAGTATAAGGTTACTGCGACAACACAAGCATGCAATTTGCGAGTAGAACTCTTTAACATACCGAGAGTTCATAAAAGAACCAATCACGCCCATATATAGCTGCAGATAGGGAGACGAACAATTTGTGAGCTCAATGACCTGCATATGTTATAATGTACTGTTCTATGTATACTTCAGCCCCGATTATTAGGTACCCTTGTTTTTTGCGAAAAGAATTTTGCCTCACTTTGTTTCCGTGCCTTACGTGCACACCTGCAATTCTGCTTCGTGGTCAGTGATTGGATATTTTAACTGTCACGAGCCTTCAAATTCTACCGGCAAGCCACGCCCCTACACAAAGACACACGGCCAATAACCTCGATGAAGAGCATGCAGATGTGCAAGTAAATCACTGAAACAAAGTGGTGTATAAATATTTTCGCGAAACTCAGGGATCCGGGCCCATGAAGTACTTGCTATCTCCTGTAAACACGAGTGGCAGATCCCGTAATACCGCTCATGTTCCAACAGAAAATCAACGGCAGAAAATTGAAGCACGTTTGTAGTTTGCGCTCGTAAAATATAGGTATTATAATAAATCTAGTTCACACAGTTGTTGCTTGCAATTTTCAGTGCGGATTCAAGCGAGATGCGGATATTCTTCGTACCCAGCAGCGAGCCAACACGTGGACTTGGCACGCGCGTAAAGGGACAAAACATGTTTCCACGACGATTTCTTCATGCGTTTTCTGCAAGTTCTTTATGCTTGTTCTCCGAGAAATGTTCGTAATTCGCTACCTTCAACGATGTACAAGTCTTGAAAATACTCCGATAAACTGTATAATCAGACAATATTAAACAAAAACACTGGTTTTAATACTTATATTTTTACTTTCACTTTCCCGCTTTCGGAACAAAAATACCGCAAATGTGGACGTGACAGCTAATTATGCTAAAAGTGTTATGTTCTTTATGTACAGTCAAGTCCTGTTAACTCGAACTTAATTAATCCGTATACCTGGATAATTCGAATTAACGTCTGAGAGGAAATAATATGTAGCAATACATTCCAAACCAAATTGTGATTTTTTTTTTGCATTGTAGTAATAAAGTAACGAAACACTAAACTGTATAAAATACTTGACATATTATTTGTTTAGCCTATAACTCGAAGCTAACCTTTCTATTATCCATTCACAGAAAAGTTATAAATTTAGAAGACTGTCTTGACAAGAATGAAAACAAAAATATATATTATATTGTGTGACTTAAGACGTTAACTATAGAGTACTGCGAAATCCTTATACTGTGTTTATTTCTTATTATCAAATTCACGAGTCTGTCGCGAAAATATTTTTGAACCATTTTGTTCGACTGCTTTATTTGCACACCGGCAACAATGCTTCATAGTTGTTGGCAGAATGTCTTTGTTCAGACACGTCTCTCATTTGACCGCACCAACATGAGTTAGATTATTGCGACACCAAACATCTGTGATTTGCCAGAAGAACCCCAAGATATGAGAGAGTTAAAATATTCAATTAATAATCATGAATCATAGGCGCAGATATGCACATAAGGCTTTAAAAACTTAATGGTAAAAACATTTTTTGGCCATAAACTCGTGGCGTTACTTAAGAGTGCGCGGTAGATAAATAAACGCTGAAATCATCAATTGATTTTTACGCTTTATTCGAAACCAATATGGATAAAATACTCAGTGACAATCCTAGATAATGGTATTTGCCAACTTCATGAGTAAATATTTATCCAGAATTACTAACTCGTTACGCGTGATCTCTTGCGTCGCAGTTAAATGCACGAGGTTCCGGCGTCAGAGATTGTGCCTCGGAAGTTCGTAACATTGAAAACAATTTTGTATTAAGCGTTGGCTAAAACTATTTTCTAGGATTGCTATTGTTTAATTTTCGCAAATTGGCTTCAAGAAACCTACAGTTATAGATTAACGCTTTTACCGTTTAACTATGTACCACTCCCTCTTAAGTGCTATGTTTAATTTGACAAGTGGTGGAAAAATACAAATTGACCGGAACTAAAAATATAACTAGAGAATAAAAAGTGTTCATTTCACGGTGAACAGCCGCAGTAGGTACTGTCAAGATATTCGCTTGGGTAGGGCGAGAGAAGAGAAAACAGACGGAGAAGATGGCGAGAGGGTATAATAAAACGGTATCCATGGTAACAAGGGAAACTGCTTATTTTACATAATGGCGTTTGGAAAGGGTGATAGGTAAGGAGGGGGTGAAGATGAGCGGCAGTTCGCCGACATAGTGGCGATGTTGTTCAGTCGTCGAGAGTCTCGCTAGCTAATGTATCTGCTTCCATGAAGGAACCACAAGGCCCCAGGCGGCAGGAAAAATAATTACCCCCACCGGTGAAAATATTCCTGGAATATTTTGTACATAAAATATATTTCGGAGCTCCCCCGCCGAGGTCTGCAAACAAAAGCTGAAGGGGAATGTTCACTGTCGCTTGGTAACTGCTTCCATTACTAAACACACGAAAAAAAAAAAATATATATGTAGAAAAATAAATAGGAGGTCAGCGAACCTGAACAGTGACACCACGGTTTCTTCCGGGAACATTTCCAGATACTTTCTAGGCCAATCCGAGCACTTGGCTTGTCAGCAGTAATCATAACACAAAACATGCCTCCCTTACACTACAAGGTTATGTTGGCTATTTATTTCAAGACAACGAAGTTTTTAACAATTCCCTAAGTGTTTTACACGCATGAAAAAAAAATAGTTAAGGCGTCCGCCTGCCTGCCTTGTAACCAGCGTTGCGGCTTGCTAGCAGAACGCTTTTATCTAAGAAACTACTAAACGTGTTTCTAACGCGTATATTTACTAAAATAACACACACTTCAAACGACATCGGAACAGTAGTTTCAAAACATCACGTTAGTTAGATAGACCATTTTAGAGCACCTCAAAATGGCTAAAAACGGCTTTTTCAATCTATTATATATCTAAACAACTACTGAAGGGATTCGTGTGAAACTACAATAGAGAGATTTATTGGACTTTACTTAAAACTCTCCACCAATAAAAAGATGGGATCACCACTGGAAGTGTCAGTCAGGCGAGTGTTCTACGATACCACTGCACGCAGTTCCAGTGTCTTGCGGTAGAAGTGATAACTGTACCAGATGGGCCGGTCAACATCGCCCTTGGCGTCGTACTTCATTCACACAAACACACGGCCATCAGGCGGCCGCCTACCCCACGCTTCAAATGCGTTGCAGTGCGTTTTTAAACAAGTTTTTTTCTACGAAAATATTCCACGTGTGCCCATTGTGCCAACGTTCGAAAAAGAAAACAAACTTCAGACATGGTCGGAAACTCATTGTTAAGACACCACGCTCATCAAAACCTCTGTTTCTAAGCCCTCCAACATGACTAAACATGGCCTTTTCAGACTTCCGTATTTCAAAATGTACTAACCGAATGTATGTGAAACTCAGATTGCGACCTGCACTGAACTTGGTTACCGACTTTCCACCAATGAAATTATACGGTCATCGCTTAGTGCCCCATAGTAAAAACCGTTCGGCGGGAAGCTTGCACGCTGTACTCTATACTCCATCCATTCCAAGATTGCAGCTTGTGTCACTCCGCCTGTTCGCGCGCTTCTACGACATTGGCTGTGCAACAAACCGTCGCACCACCTCCGCGTATCGACTGGCGACAAGTGAGGAAACGGAATCGCGCCTCGCTGTGGAAGAAATGGAATCACGACGGACGTTAGCGTCGTCACGTAAGTCGTAGTTTATCCATTCCACACACGTATAGTATTTAATGCGCACAGAGTGATATTATATTACAGATTATGACAAAAAAAACGCAACTGAACGATTAAATCAACTATCCTGAACTAAAACACAGCAATTTAGCGTAGGACCTATTTCCTGTCGCAACGACAATGTTAACTAACCAGCCAACCAATGATCGAGAGCTCACCTGTGGCAGTGTTTATTTCTGCTGCAATCTTGGACTTGATACAGTATAGTTCAGCGCTTGACTCGTTGAGGCGATGCGGCATATGATGCGCTCCGTCGCTTTTGAGCCTCTCACGCGCGGGTAGGCGGCGCGGCGCCCGTAACATAAGAAACTCGTCGAGCAATTCAAGTTAACTAATTATACGACAGATCTCCTCATAAAACAGTCGGTTATCAACACACACGCACAAATTCAACCAGGAACAAAGTGGTGGTTACGGTTATGTGAGCTATTTAAGGTACGTATTTGATATTTGCTGTGAATATTTTTCATGGCGATATGTAACTAAATGTACGCAGAATTGACTACACGCTAGGCTCTGTATCGCCACGCCCAAGCTTCGTGATTGTTTTGCTATCCGTATAAGACTGTCGCTTCAAATGGAACGCTTTAATTATTCAGGTCACATTACTTAGTAAGTCAACTTCAAATGTTAGGATATACTAATTTAAGGGTGGCTTCCCCTTTTATTTTCACAAGGATAGAAGGCATCAACCGGAGTTTGTTGTTAGTTGTTACTTAGTCATTGGCATCAACATGATGTAATGTGACGTTCACTAGTTAACGTCATTCAGTTTTTAAATTTGGTTGGTAAGGAAATTAACGTTTTCAAATTTGAATTTCAAATGCCTATTGCTCCCTTAGTATTAGGCTACTGTTAAGTACCATCCCCGTCTACTTTATTTTTACGAAGAATTACTAGCCGCAGTTTGTCGGTGTTTTTGTAAACCGCCTGTGTACGTACGTGTGTGTGTGTATATATATATACCCTCACACACACACACACACACAATATATACAACATTTAACGCGCATAATTTGGCAATACTACACGGAGAAAGCCCCTTTTGAGCTCCATGACGTCAAGGTATTATTTTATGTACGTATGTTGCGTCGAGTTAACGATAATCATGTTTGGACTGCTCGGGAATTGAACCTCCTCCCACAATATGATGGCAACAGTGGTAGCAAGATAAATGTGTAGCGACAGGAGGGACTTACTCCTGCTATGTTGCTAAATTGTGCACGTAAAATGTTACTATATAACATTTTCCCATTAACTTTTTTTGGCTCCAGTGTAGCTCTGGATTCACGCCGTTATCTTTATATATTAAAAGTGATCGTAAACGGAAGAAAAAAATATTTTGACAAAAATTTTGAAAGTTAAATTTGAAAATTCTAAATGATACAAAATTAAATGATGTTAAGGGTCATTATTGGCTGTTTTAGATGTTCAATTTCGCTGTCGGATGTATGGCATAGGAACGCATGCGTTACAAAACAAACATACATGATTTTTTAGTCAATTTTCAGGGTAGAATTTTTCTCACTGGAATTCACTTTACGAAATTATTACGTTGGTTACACTGAAAAAAAAAAAGCTTTGTAGCCACCACAAAATATTTTGCCTTTATGGACCTCACCAAATCTTTTTTGAAGGCAATACATGATTGCTACCCCCAATGAAGATCTACAGTGACAACAACAAATATTGTAACCACAACAAAAAAACTATTTATAAGGGACATACTGACACAAAACCAACCCGGTTTACCTCCGATATTTTGTAAATTAATTTAATATTTAATGGCTTACGGATGCTTTAAAAAATTTTAATGGCAGGGAAAAATGCTCAGAATTACCATCCATTCAACTTCGATACTTAAAAATTTAACAACGCAAATCAGGAAAATGATCCCTACCCTCATTTAATATAGAAACTGGCCAAATACGTTAGTATATAGTTACTCTCCGAAATATCATTCGTATTTTAAACATTAATTAATAACATTGCTATTATTATTATTATTATTATTATTATTATTATTATTATTATTATTATTATTCGAATTTGATTAACGTACAACCTACCAACATAAATTAAATGGCGTATTCTATAAGACATAATCAATTAGTACGTTTACGTCACAGATGAAATGTACAGTTCTGGTGGAGCCGTTTGTATATGTTTGTTGGTTTTACCACGAACACAAGCACGTCTTTATAAGAGTTCCTCCTGAAACAAAATGAATGACATGAAAATATATATCGTGTGCCTGGGTTTGCTCGTGCGGAAAGAGCGGCTTGTCTGGTCACGACGACTCAATTATGTAATAAACAAGCAGGTTGCCAGTTGCCTTGTTAGGGAGAACCACGAACATGCGTTGGCCGCCTGGCGGAATAGCAGCACCAGAAAAAATGCGCGGAATTTTTATTTCGCTACCGGCCAGTCTTTGACGCATCTCGCCGCTCACCAGCTGACGTGCTTCTCGCGCATTTATCACTAGGATCCCTGCATTTTTTTTAGAAAGGTTCCTTGCACCAGCTTGTGTCAATGACATGTCCATATTTGCAGCTTTGCTTCATGGTAATTGGCAGCGTGTCTTTGCTCATACAAACCTCTCATTTTCCAATCACAATAATGTTATTGTGACACCACGGGTCTGTGATTTGGCAGAACTCCGAGACAAGACAGAGTTATAACTAGAGCCACGATTTTATGGCGAAAAGATTTTTGCAACATTTGGCTTCAATGCGTCATGTGCACATATACAGCTCCGCTACATCGTCTGTGATTGGATGATTTCACTCTCACTTGCCTTGGCAAATTACAGACGTACGGAGCCTCAATAATCTTATTCTGATTGGCACAGTCAAATGCGCAACGTGTATGAGCAAAGACACGCTGCCAATAACCTTGAAACAGAATTGACGATGTGCACGTGAGTCACTGAAACAAAGTGAGGCAAAAATCTTTTCGCGACAAAATCGTGGCCCTAGTTATAATGCTTTTTGGTGAAAAGAATAACGCAACATTTTGTTTCAGTGCCTCGCGTTCACACCTGCAGCTCTGCTTCATGGTCAGTGATTGGCTGTTTTTAACTCTCAACATACTTGGTATCTACCGGCAAATCGTAGGCGGGCGGTGTCGCAGTGACGTTATTTTCATTGGCTCAGTCAAATGAGTGACACCTCTACACGAATACACGCTGTCAATAACTGCGTACCAGAGCTGCAGATGTGAACGTGAGGCTTTGAAACAAACATTTGCATAATTATTTTCACCAAAAATAATTACCTCTACATATGCTCATTGACCATGAAGCATAGGTGAAGACATGTACGTAAGGAATTGAAACAAATTGGTGCAAAATATTTTCGCCAAAATTCAGGGTCCCTATCACAGTTTATTTATTATGATTCGACAATGTTTCTAGCTTCATGCCCTGTCAAGTGACGAAGATTTGGGGGGAAGGGTGCTGTAGTGGTGTTAAAGCGTTTGTGGGCTCCCATGTAAGAATTCCGTGTTTTGACAGCCGACGCTACCAATACACGATCGTATGCTCCCTGATGATGTAGTAGTGGCAGTCCTGATCAACAAAACGGTTCAATTCCATCGCCGACATTGAAAATAGTGTGTATTTTACGTGATAAATAAGTAAGCATTTTGGAGGAAACGTAATATAGTAGCACGGCTCCGTATCCAGCATTAGTAAGTTAACTATTTTATTCTACTCAAATCGCGTAACTTTATAACTAATTTACAAACAACTGCATCGTTATCAGTCGGCCTGTAACCAAAACAAAGAACGGCCGCCATTTGCGAGTGTGAAAAAGTGACAGCGTTCGTGTGTGTTCGAGATTCTTACTATGTGATACTTTAATATTCTGTGTGTAGATTTGACATATATCGTAACGTGTGGGTTATAAACCCATCCTGTAATCGCCAACGGGATATAATGGGGTCCGGTAAGCAACAAAACAAAGGACGACCCTTTGAGAGTGTTTGAGCTTCTCGTGTGTTCGTGTGCGTTTGTGATTATTGTAAGGTGTTAATTTAATATTTTGTGCGTATATGTAATTGTAATATATTGCAATGCAGGGATTAAAACACCCGGCCTACAATCGCCAACGACAAGGAGAGTTGTAGCAGCGTCGCATGTCTACAAAAAACATACGCTAAGTAAGAAGCAGGTAATCCGTCCAGAGAAAAGTGCTATATAAATTTAAAAAAAAAATATATATATATTACCTAACTTGTATATCATTTTAACAGAATTTGTGGGTAAACACTTACGGTTCTTGCTGTAGTCCTATATGTAAACATGCTTTTTCAAGGCGCCGACTCAATAAATTCTTTTTGAACGAAAAAGTCCGTGTTTAGTGTTTTTTTTAAAGCAAGTAAGTGGTTAATATCAAGTCCACGTGAGAGCACATGGTGGTGGAAGGATACATAACCAAATGTTGCATTATTCTTTTCACCAAAAATCTGGGCCTCTAAGTATATATTATACTTATAACTCTCTCTAGTATTGGAGTTCTACTGCCAAACCACATACGAATGGTGTCACAATAACATTATTGTGATTGGCGCAGTCAAATGAGAGGTTTGTCTGAACAAAGACACGCTGCCAATATTAATTGAGCAGACCTGCAAATGTGGACATATGTCACTAACACAAGCTGGTGCAAGGGACTTTTCTCGAAAATACAGGGTTCCTAGTGATATATGCGATTACAGGCTGTGTTTTATAATCCACACATTACAATATATATATATATATATATATATATATATATATATATATATATATATATATATATATATATCAAATATACACAGATAATATTAAAGTATCACATAGTAAGAATCTCGAACTCACACGAACGCTGTCACTTTTTCACACTCCCAAATGACGGCCGTTCTTTGTTTTGGTTACAGGCCGACTGATAACGATGCAGTTGTTTGTAAATTAGTTATAAAGTTACGCGTGCATACTGCCCTACTTTTTATGCTCTGTCAAATAATGGAATTCTTATACGGTATGGACTGTAACAGTGTATGGCTGTTCATTTTCGTTAATTCATCTCTGCGCATCCGATCTGCGCAGGTTTACTTTCCTCTCGTTACCCCGACCCATGTAACAATCAGTTTAGATTAGTTTGCGTTAGTTTTAAATTAATCTAAAACATTACAAAAAAACTACGTTCTAATTCAAAGGTCTTGTTAGGTTAGAAAAAAGAAAGTAACAAGTAAAAAAATCGTTATTACTCCGTGACTCGCGCATGCGCAGAACGATGCGCGCGCTCAAACAAGCCAACAGCATGGTAGTCTAATCTACTACTTTAATACCCTTTGGAGAGCCCACAACCTTTCGTGATGGTGTAGTCGTCATATCACTCGCCTACCATAACCATGGTGATCCGGGCTCATTTCCTATGGTGAAGTCGCAAGTGGAAAACGTGCATTAGTTTCGAAATTTCTTTGCACACGAATGATGGGCATTTCTAAATGTCTGACGTTGAGCAATCTTACGGCCTGCTTGTACTGTTTTCGTGATAATTATGTTTTAAACATACACGCGCATACACGTAAGCAGATATCAAAAATCTGCTTGGCAGTTTTGTTTCAAACGGTATTAACCATGGTGGATGATTTTTCCAAGACAGTAAACATTGCTGGTTTTTCTAATCACGTAACGAGCGAAATTTTTGTTAACTGACGTATTATCGAAACCGTGTAATTTATCATCTTCATCATGAATAAAAATAACATTTGAAACACAACTGCATTTTGATATTTGCTCTACCGTAAGCTTAAAAAATTACTATCGCAAAAACCGTTTAAACAGGCGAGAACGGCCTTACACTAAAAAAGAAACCGGCACTTTTAACTAATGATTCTTACCGTAAAAAAATATCCCGTGCAATGTCCTCGACGCAAACAAACTCACATTTTGTTTCCGTGGAAATGTTTAATGTACATAAAATAAAAACATGCTTTGAAGCTGCCCAACTTTCGGTAAATAAATATGCTGTGAAACAATTCTTTCCAAAAATACTGACACTAATTTTTATTTTAAAATTTTCTTTGATAATAGTAAATTTTCTTTGTAACAAAGACAATATTTTTAATTTATAGCTTATCTTTAAAAAACTACATCTTATTTTACAATCAATATTACGTTTGAAATATTTCATAACAAACAAACATATTTTTGTCACCATCATTGTACACAACCTAAAACAAGAAATCAGTTTGCAGCAAAGCTACTTTGCAGTGGTTAAATTTTAACGAAAATTTCCTTCGCCTCAACAAAATTTGTGCGTTGGCGAAGAAAGCGTATTTAGAATGTACGGATCGGAGAACCTTCATCAATCACGCAAAACGGATCTTTAGTCGCCAAAACTAAGTCTTTATAGAGCCCTAGCCAAAACGAATACGTCACAGAGGTAGCCGGACGTGTTTCGCGACTCTTGTTGTGTCTGCCGTGGTAGACTGACGTGCTTTAGAACTCTTGCTGTGGCGGCTGAGATGGTCGGACGTATTGTTTGCGGGCAACTGAGAGGCAGGCAACAAGATGGGGGCGATCATGCCTATGTAGGGAGGAGCAAGCTCGGATGAACTACATTCTGGAGGACTAACAGATATTAGTGATTCTGTACTATAGTCAACTTTTGTTGCGCCGGCGCGGCGTTAAGGTTTTGTAGCCGTAATGGTAATTTATGGGCGGTTCAGGATCAAGTGAGCATTTCAAAACAGCCTTGCTAAATTTCCATTTTCAGCCAATTCGTATCTTTCCGCGCGTAACGGCTAACGAAGGGACATGCCTAACCTCTCTGGACACGTCACTTAATGCTTGCGCGTTTAAGATAAATTGTACAGTCGGTTGGAACCAATATAATTTGATTTTAAAAAAAGGTTATTTATTGTATAAAACACAAATATATCAAATTTAGTTGATTTTATTTAAGTACTGTAGCATTTAAATAGGAAAATATACGGAACTACATGCGGCAATTCGCTACCAATCATACAAGTACTAAGGGAACTATAGTTAATATTGAATTATATGAAGTAACGGCTAATGGTTTATTTCAAAGGTTAAATCTTCAGTGCTCACTTTATTCCGAACGACCTATAGTTGTATTTTTCTGGCAGGATGCGGACTTTTAATTATTTGCCATTTGGACTGGTTTTCTCCCGGGAGTGCTCTAACCGAAATTTAAATTCAGTTTGATAAATGCCTTCGTTTCTTTAATGGTTTTCCCGTAATGTGTTAGTTCGTGACATTCAGAAATTTGTACGATCGAAATGTAACCTACAGTGAGGTTAAGTAGAATTTTCCCACCAGATTACTGCTATTATTCTGTGGAAGAAGGTGGAGTGCCCATACCTGATTATTCATCTTTACTTTCTTACATTTCTAGTGCCGTGACCAGAATGATGCTGCAAGCGTAGAGACGCGTCACTCCCGTATTTTAAAAATCAAGAAAAATTCCATGAATCAACAGGTTAACCTTCAGAAGTGCAGAGTTGAGGTAGCCAAAACATAAACAAAATTTCTGTTAAAGATAAATTAGTGTGAAACTCTCAAATTTAAGACTGAGCTCACATAAAAGCAACAGAAATAAAAATTAAGTGGACACAAAATGCGAAACGACCGCTAAATCTAGTCACTAGCTTGAAAATAAATATTTCCAGTTACGTTAAAAACATCTGCAGTAAACCGTCTTTAACAACTTTGATTTCAAGGTTTCATATTTATTAACAAATTTCCATTCGTCTACATTCTATAGACCTCGATTCTCACTCGTGAAATCGGGCATGTAGGCCTAACGTCCCGAATAAAAGGCAGCCACTTAAAACATGTATATCAGAGGCACTTATCGAAAGACTGTTGACCTGGAAAGATTATCGACATTCCGAATGGAATGCACTACCCTACCCCCTACCCCCGACACCAGTCTCGAGCTGCTGTTGAATCCCTGAACACAATTACCCAGACCCATCTGCTCCCCACGACTTCCCACTCCCAACATTTCTCACTTGACGGCTTGAAATGGATGCCTTTCATCACCACCCAAGCTTCCAACCCGACTCCTTTACATGCGACAGGAAAACATCTCGCGCGCAGGGCTACCAACCGCCTCAGCGCCAACAAACCTCTGTGATAACGAACCTGAACGAACTCTGCCATTCGCAAGAGATTCTGTATGGCGTTTTTAAGACTGGTATGAAAATTCGTTTCGTAAAAAAAAATCTGCTGCCAGTTTTTTTAAAAACTTTTTTTAAATACGTATATTTGTAAATTTATGTCCCAAGAACGTTGGGTTACTAAAAGACTCTGTCTACCCAAAGGCCCTAGTGGGAGCAGGTACTAAAGGATCTTTTAGGTAGTTTTTATAATATTCTGAAAACTACGAACATAAAAGTACTAAAAAAACGATAGTACCTACTAGTGCATGTTTATTTCTGTAAAAATATTTTCTTCGACTCTAAACAGAAAAAATAAAATTTGTCCGAAACGAATATACTGAGAAAGGTGACTCAATCCTACCGTATGTTTAACATGTAAATACCTATCCTTGCTGTGCGAGACCAGGAATAGCATGGGCAGGGATAGATAATACACTAGGTACGTCGTTTCCATTCATTATTTGCAAGTTGGCGGCCCCGGACGGGGACATCTGGGAAATGGTTAAGACAACTACAGGTTAGAAAGATCAGTGTTAAAAGTTTGTCACAGGGAAAATTTCTGCCGCTTGAGCGCTGGTAAACGTATGTGTGCAAACTGACCAATCACAGAACTTCTCTGAATTTTAAATTACATAAAACTGATAATTTAAAACGCGAAATTGGTTTTCACTTTAAAATTAAGTTAAATGACTTCTGTCATTTCCAAGCCTATTAAAATTTAATTTTACTACAGTTACGTATTTTTCTGCGATAGCACCGAAACTAGCGGCAGAAATTTTCCCTGTGCCAAACTCTCCCATAAGTAAACACATCTTCTCTCTAACCTGTAGTAGAATTAACCTTACCTGGGGCTGTAAGGCGAGTGTGAGCCTGCCGTGGTTCACCACTGCCTTCCACTAGTATTGAGGTGAACAAATAAATACAACACCTAAACCCGGGTAGTGTAGTGTTAATTTTCTCCTCCCCGGCCGGGAAATAAACCCGGGACCCTTGATCCACCGGTCAGGAACTCATATCACTGACCCAAACAGGCGGACACACACACCCACGTTTCTGTCTCTTTCGGGCTTCGATGTTTCCCCAAGAATGACCCACATTCGTTCTCAATGTTGTTTCTTTCTGTCCTGTGTCCATATCTTCCCCATTTTTAGCTTCGGTTTGGTTGGAAACCCTTGTGTGCCTGAAGGTTTTTCTTTATTGGAAAGCGCTCCTGAATGTCATTAGATGCGATCCCCACTTCTTTGAGACCTGTATCTTGTCCAGTGAACCAGGCCTACTAGTAGTATTAGCAGGGCAAAGAAAATGTCGCTAGTTCAATGACTCGCATGATAGAATTAAGTCCTATGTAACTCAAGCCTTGTCGATGCGTTCTTTGTATGCTGTTCCAGTGAGTGGCAGGGGGAAAAATCATAATTTTATATTTGTATGAAACAGTGTTAGTTTTGTAGACGATACTTGGGAGTACATTATCCTCTTACAAAAACATTAGTTCAGCCAGTTTTCCCATAATGGCATTTCATAGTCAAATTTGTATATTTTTAGTTCACACACCCTCCCCCTCCCCCCGAAAACCAATCAACACAATGAAACGAAATAATTCACAGTAAAAGTACGTGTCACGGGGTAAGGTTTACATATATAAAAATCCAATACAAAGTACTTTTGCATTTAAAAAAAATCTAAAAAATAGCAAAAAGAAATCCAAATTTCAGAAAATTAATAAAAACATACAAAAAAATTGTTTGAATGGGTTTTTATATACGTAAAGCCCCAGCCCGTGACATATACTTTCACTGTGAATTATTTCTTTTCATTATGTTGATTGGTTTTCGGGGGGGGGGGGGGTGCATGAACTAAAAACGTGCAAATTTTGACTTTGAAATGCCAGTATGGGTAACCTGGCTGAGCTAAATGTTTTTTGTAAGAGGAAAATGTACTCCCAAGTAACGTCTACAAAACTAACACTGTTTCATACAAATACAAAATTATGATTTATTTCCTCCCCTCCGGAACGCCCTTAAGCACACACGGGACAGTGGATTCTAACACGCGGGTCACAGAACTTGAGAAGTATTTCTTTCCCTGTCCAATTGGCTTTCTTCTCCCGACAAGATCGGTAATTATTATCAGCATAATCATTATCGTTCTCATTAAGCTGGTTCTGTCAGATTGCGATATTTCCTAGAGGTGCATGTGAAAAGATCAACATGAGCGAACCAGATACTATCCCAAAGAAATACGCCACTAAGGTTACATCTTGTCAAAACGTTGCCAAAATATTTTCTGCGATAGTTTCTCTTATACAATTTTATTTTTTAATATCGACTTCGAGAAACCCGCATTTGAATTTATACTATTATATAGCATTGGTTTATTTGCCACGCCTATTAATACCCTTTCAAATGCGAGGTCATCATACATGGAAACAGCGACTTGGTCAGGCAGGAAACTAGGGAATCGACCATGGCCGCAGTAGTGAGGAGCCATCCCAGCATTCACCTAGAGTATTTCGGATATCAACAGAGAACCGAAATCAACACGGCAAGATCGGGAATCGAAACCGGGTCCTCCAGAATGCAAGTCCCCAACGTGTTCCCACAGCGTCATCTCGCTCTGTCTGACTACTGCTCATGTGTAGAGACCGGAAAAATTAGCGGATTCACTGAGCTGTAGGCTAGCCTCCAAAAATGTATGTGCACTCCAGCAAACAGCAGCACTTCATTAGCTGCTCGCTCACACCCGCGTTTAGTTTATTTTTTATTATTGGCTGAGCGACTTAACGAGTTGTCAAATAAGTCAAGGACCAATTATTAGAGACCCTGGTTTTTCGCGAAAAGAATTTCACCCCACTTTGTTTCAGTGCCTTACGTACACATCAGCAATTCTGCTTCATGGTTATTGGCAGCGTGTATATGTGAAAAGCCGTATCTCATTTGACTGGGCCCATTACAATAATGCTCCTGCAACAACACACGTCTGTATTTTGCCGGTATATTCCCAAGGCTCGTGACAGTTAAAATATTTAATCACTGACCACGAAGCAGAACTACAGATGCGCACGTAAGACATGGAAACGAAGTGTGGCAAAATTCTTTTACTCTCCAAAGAGTATGAAAGTAGTAGATGAGAGTACCATGCCACAGAATAAATAAGTAGTAATTATTTATTCTGTGACCCTGCTATTGGTCGGTTCGAGCTACGCGCGAACCGTTCCACGCGGAGCAGTGCCGTGTATTACAGACATGTGTAACTCATTCCGTACGTTTTGAATTTTTCTCGGCTCCTCTGTTCAGTATTCGTAATGGATCAGGAAAAATATTTTAATTCAGTTTGGTTATAAAATAAGTATCAACTAATACTAAAAAATCTTTTTAGAGCCTTCAGCTAGTCGGCTGAGCTGTAAAAACACCTGACCTAGATCACACGATGGCAGACATGCAATAGATGATTTTCTGGAGCAAAAACCCGCCAAACGAGGTGAAAGTAGTCCTGTCAGACCCAGCACGGCATACATAAGTGAGGCTCTACGTTCAGCGTGACCTACGTCCTAGGGGCACGTCTGTGGTCGGCTCTGCTCGCCCAACTGAACCTGCCAGCACTCCTTGTCCCTGTGGCTGGATCTGCTCTGGGCCCACGTACAGGCTTGTCATTCTCATTCCTTCCCACGACTGGACGTGGAACCACTGTTTGAAGTACCGTCATTCATAGATGAGTTTCAGGTAGAGCCACGATTTTATGGCGAAAAGATTTTTGCATCAATTGGTTTCAATGTCTTATGCGCGCATAACTGCAGCTCTGCTTGATGGTCAGTGATTGTATGTGTTAACACTCACTTGTCTTGGGTTTCTACTGGCGAATCACATACGTATGGTGCCACGATTGTCTTACTATGATTGGGGCAGTCTAAAGAGAGGCGTCTTTATCGCTCACGTGTCTCCACGCGTCAACACAGAAAATTACATCCCGCATATAGTCTGTTTAAAAGACAATCATTAAGGCATCCGACTGCCTGCCATGTAACCAGCGTTGCAGCGTGCTAGCAGAACTCTTTTTACTAAGAAACTACTAAACGTGTTTCTATGTGTGAATTTACGAAAAGAACACACGCTACAAACGACATCCGAATAGTAGTTTAAAAACATTACGTTAATTAGAAAGACTATTTCAGAGCACCTCAAAATGGCTAAAAATGGCTTTTTCAATATATTATAGCTAAACAACTACTGAAGGGATTCTTGTGAAACTACTATAGAGAGGTGTACTGAACTTTAGTTAAAACTTCCCACCAATAAAATTATGGGGTCACCACTGAAAGTGTCAGTCAGGCGAATGTCCTACGATACCACTGCACGCTGTTTCAGTTCCTTACGCTAGAGGCGACACCGCACCAAATGAGCCGGTCAACATCGCCCTTGACGCCGTGCCTCACTCATACAAACACACGGCCACCAGGCGGGCGCCTTAAGGGCGCTGCCTACCAGCGCGTGAGAGGCTCAAAAGCGACGGAGCAGTAAGGTCGACCTTGAAGCGCGTATCAAATGCCGCGTCGCCTCAGCGAGCCAAGCGCTGAACTAGCGTGCAAGGTTCCCGCATAACGGTTTTTACTATGGGACATCAAGCGGTGACCATATTATTTTATTGGTGGGAAGTCTGCAACATAGTTCAGTGCAGGTCGCAATCTGAGTTTCACATACATACGCTTAGTACATTTTGAAGTACTGAAGTCTGAAAAGGCCGTTTTTAGCCATGTTGGAGGGCTTAGAAACAGAGTTTTTAATGAGCAACAATGAGGTTCCGACTTTGCCTGAAGTATGATTTCTTTTCGTACGTTGGCACAATGGGTAGAGATGGTGAAATTTCGCGAATTCAATGACCTGCATGTTAGAATCAAATATCCTATGCATACTCAAGCCCCGTATATTCGTTCATTGTCTGTTGTTCCACTGAGTAGCAGCTAGTGGACAAATAGTCGGGGCTTGAGTGTGCATAGGATAGTTGATTCTAACATGTAGGTCATTGAATTCGCGAAATTTCACCATCTCTAACAATGGGCATAGTGTAATAATATCGCAGAAAAAACTTGTTACGAACACACTGCAACGCATTTGAAGCGTGGGGTAGGCGGCCGCCTTAAGGGAGGGAAAAATTCGCGAAATCAATTACATTCGTGTTACAATCCATTGTCCTATGGATACTCGAACACCGACCATTTGTCCATTATAGCTCCTACTCTCTGGAAGAGCACACAATGGAAGAATATACGGGGCTTGAATATGCATAGGACAGTGAATTATAACAAGTAGGCCATTGAATTCGCGAATTTTCCCTCATCCTAGAAATGATTCAGTGACTCGCAAGGTAGTAAACATAGATTTCGAACTCCTATGTTACATAACCTACCTACATGACTGATAGTTTTCGAAACGCGTTCTCGGGGACTCGGAAACAATAACAAACATGCATGCTCACAGACTCCAGCGCTGTCTAAGCCATTATGATTCATTTATTTCGAACAATTGCAAATAACTCAAATATTTTTTTAACCAAATGCTTTGAAAAATTTGAGACTGTGTACAGTCATACGATACGCAATTTTGCCAGAGCGTTTATAAAAATATGGAACCGTTTGCTAGCAAAAAAATTATTGTGCTTCATTTTGGCTTATTTTGTCAACAAAATATGTGATTCTTCAAGGGCAAAAATCTAAAAATCCGTTTGGTGTATTGCAACAGAAAAATTCATATACAAACGATGATATATAAGCGTTAAAACTGTAAAAATGAATTTTGATATATATTTATTAATTTGCGTTTAAAAAATATTTTCGAAAGTACTGCAAAACTAAAGAGCGAGGCCTTAAAACTGACCACTCGCTACAGCAGCCGCCAATGAAGAAGTAATTAAGGACAGAGTCTACACAGATCTATGGAGGACAGATGGCAGGTCGTCGAACCCGCGAAATTTCCGCGTCTCTACCTATGAATCGAACTGATATATTCGATTCATCGTTATTTTGAAAGGTACCGTAGAAATATCGGAGCGAAACTAATAACGTCGACGGTCACCGCTTAAGGCCACGGGTTCCTATTCATGCTGTTTTATTTATTTATTTATTTCGTCTTTCATTTTCTGGGCGAAGTTAAGGCTAAAATGCCTTCTCTTACACTTAACCAAATTTTAAACAAATATCACATTCACAAAGGTAGCAAAAAAATAGTTAAAATCTAACTAGAAACAATAGAAAATAGTAACTAAGTATATAAAATTGACGTAGTTAAAATAAAATAAGCTGACAGCTGCGACAAAACTTAAATGAAAACTAATCTAAATCCTGGAATATACACTTGCAGCTTACAACATACATTTTCTATAAGTTATTTAACAAACAAGAATGAGATAGTAATACAAAAGACT
>PNEQ01025240.1:0-20510 GCA_003012365.1 Medauroidea extradentata | reverse complement strand
TGTGTGGGAGCATTATCTAACAGCAAAACTGCTTTCTGCGGTAAGCCTTTATCTTTCAGGAAAGACTGAACACTGGGAACAAATTTTTCTTTAAACCACCTTTGAAAAATATCTCTCGTCATCCATGCTCCCTTTTGGTTGTAATAATGTACTGGAAGATTCGCAATATCAATGTCCTTGAACGATCTCGGTGTTTTTGTTTTACCTATCACTAAAAGTTTGAGTTTGTGATTACCAGATGCATTTCCACAGCACATTGCAGTGAGTCGTTCTTTAGATGATTTGCGTCCAGGAGCATGTTTCTCTTTTTCAAAAGCTAAAGTTCTTGACGGTAAACATTTCCAGTACAACCCAGTCTCGTCTGCGTTGTAAATTTGGTCAGGAGTTAAGCCTTCTTCTTCAAAAAATTTTTGAAATTCGACACGAAATGCGTCGGCCGCTGGTGCATCAGCACTAAGCCGTTCCCCCTGTATGGTGATGTCATGAATACCGTATCTTTGTTTAAATCGTTTTAGCCAACCTGTAGATGCATTAAACTCACCTTCCAATCCTAAGGCTTCATGAAAGAATTTAGCCTTCTCCGCACACAAAGGTCCCAACACAGGTATTCCTTCTGCTCTCTTCTGGTTAAATCAACGCAGCATAGCAACGTCTAACTCTTCATACTATGATTTTTTCATGCTTTTGCGTTTTGAAGGCCCCGCCCCACTGTCACAATTTCTGGCAAATTCCATTAGCTTGTTTTTGCTTTTTCTTATGGCTCTGACTGTCTGTACACCTATGCCATAATCAGCTGCTACAGTACTCACTAATTCACCTTTTTCTAATCTTTCAATCAAATCTAACTTTTGTTTAACTGTCAGAACCATTCTCTTCCGTTTAAGCAACATTTTGCGGTATTTTACAGGTTACCACTTTAAACACGTTTTACGTTCACGCATGGAACACTGCCACGCCTTGCTGCGCATGCGTATCGATCGGCTGGCCTGCGCGCCACCCGCCCCACCTGCTGTCTGTCTGGCCCTGCCCGCCCCACCTGCTGTCTGTCTGGCCCTGTCCGCTCGCCTGCCCGGCGCCTCACCCCTCCCCGGCCTTCACCGACCAAACTGCAGTCTAGCTATTGTTGCGCTCATCATGCACAGTTATGTATTTTGCCGTAGGTATAACAAACACGTTACGTGTTTGATATTACAATTATGAAGCAGATACATTTGCAGATTCACATACAGTGAACAAAGCAATAAATGTAAAAAAAACATTCTGTCGTCAAAACATTTTAACCCAATTTAAAAACCAATAATGCCATACGGCGCACGGATAATCCGCCGAATGGTTAATCCACACCCGGATAATCGACGTTTTACTGTACTAGTGATATCGGTCGATAACTACTAGGAGAGTTTTTATCTCCTTTTTTGTACACTGGCACAACTCTGGCAATTTTAAGCACCTTAGGGAACGTGCTTTCAACTATACATTTATTTATACATAATGTGAATGGATGCACTATACAGTCAACTATATTTTTTAGAATATTGCTTGACAACTCGTAAATGTCAACACTATCAGTAGACTTAATATTTTAACTATTTTCAGTACATCTTGTGACATTATCGTTTTAAATGTAAAATCAGTCATACTAGAATTAATAGGGGTGAAATTCATCCCATCTGGATTAATTTTTGTTACGTCACAAATATTTTTACATATTTGATCAACAGAATCAGTAAAAAAACTATTGAAATCATCTGGTGAGACAGTTACAACTTGTCTTTCACTATTATTTTTTACTACAGAATTTATAATTTTCCAGGCTGCCTTACATTTATTATTTGACGTCTCTATTTTATTAACATTATGTTTTCTTTTGGCCTCATTTATTGCATGTTTGTATTCTTTTCTTGCCTGAGTATAAGATAATCTATATTTTTCAGTACCATATTTTTTAAGTAAGTCATAATACATCATTACATTAGATTTAATTTTAGCTAAAGCCGGAGAATACAATCATTATTTTTTTATGAGTTTTATGTTTATTAATATATACATTTACTTTACATTTTCTTAAAGGAAAACTACATTCGTACATGTTTAATATTGCCTTCGAAAATCTTTCAAAAGCAGATTCTGCAGAATCTACAAAACCATGTGTAGACCTTAACAATAAATCTTCCCAATTGTAATTAATAAGGAGGTTTTTGAAATATAACATTTTTTCATCAGTTATTGGTCTCGATACAGTAGTTTTAAATACCTGAATTGTGTTATCAGTCCTTTCCAAATTAATTTCTAGGCAGACCATATCATGGTCAGAATATGGAAATGGAATTACCTTATTACTTATGCTTGTTCTGTTAATATTGGTAAATACATTGTCTAGGCAAGAATTTATTCTAGTTGGTGTACTATTTGTATAATGATAATTATATTGCCTTAGAATATTTTTAAATTTAATAACATTATGTTTTGTTTCTGTTACATCAAAACTTGAATTTATGTCTCCACTTATAACAACTTTAAACTTATTCCATAGAGGCTTAGTTAAAAATTTAAACAATTCATCAGTTTTATCTAAAAATACACTTGGATTACTATTTGGAGACCTATACAGAACAATGATAACCAATTTAAAGGATTCTATAACTGCTCCTGTTATTTCAAAGTCCAATTCAGTACAGAGAAAGTCAAGATCTATGGCGCTACAATTAGGAATGTTTTTGTTTATATAAATAGCCACTCCTCCATGAATATGTTTTTTTCTACTTAAACTATTTACTAATCTGTAACTATCATATTTGATGTATTGGATTTCATTTTCCTTACTCCAATGCTCACACACACATAATATATCAATCATATTCTCATTACAAAATTCATTTATTAAATTATACTTTATGGCCATCCCTTGTACATGAATAAAACCTAAATTTAAGGTTAAATTAAAATTTAGGTCACTAACATCAGCAACATTATTTAGACCTAATTGAGGCCAAGCATCAATAAGGACAGACTTGGCCACATTTACTCGTTTCCCTGTTCAATATTTAGTAAAATTCTGTCAGTTTTTGTGTTACATGACAACTTATCAGTTATAACCTTACTTATTGTTTTACACAGCACTCTTTTACCTTTCTGATTAAAATGTTGTCCTTGTTTTGTATGGAAATGTATATCGCAGTTGTACAATTCACTATATTCACATTGATAAATGGTTTACACAATCTACTGTAAATACTATTTGCCTTATGTATTTCCTTATTTACAATTGACCAACCCTTTAAGTCATGTCGATGGGGAATATTCACCACCACAGCAGTAGTGTTCTCAAGATTTACTAACATTTTCTTTAATGTAGTCGTGGCAGCACTAGTTTCGTTATGGGAAACATCATTTCAACTTGACACATTTTTGCACCTGGTTTAACAATTGCTTCGATATGAAATTGTGAAGTATCAACTATTTACCTTAATAATGATGATAAATTACGTCCATGACTATCTGCATAAGTTTTTATTTTATTTTTTTGACTTGAGATACTTGGTTTTTTATTGACTCAGTACTTTCCTCTAAATAAACTGGTTTAAGCTGAGCATTTTCACTCGTACCTGACCTTAGTGTTTTAATTTCCTGTTCTAACATTTTTATATCCTTATGCAATATTGATATAATTTCATTTAACGATGCAATATTTTCACAGTACTTACTCAGAGCCACCTTAAAATCATCACTTTCCTTACTTGAAATAATATCTTTATCATATAAACCTTGAACAGCTTGTGATGATGACGATGTTCAAAGTTCGTTGCTTTCGGCGCTTCACATACAGAGTGGACATTTCCATTCCAAATTTTCATCAGGGAGACAATCTTCAGGTATGTTAGAACACTTAAAATGACTCCATTTGTCACAAAAGTCACAAAGAATACCATTACGAACTATCTTGAAGCATTTCATACATTTTATATCGTGAATAATACAAATTTTTTGTGGAGTTGAAGTACCTGTGTCGCCATCACCAGGCGCCATCTTTAGTAATAATAACTGACGGCAATTGTACAGAAATATTATATACTGGTAATGAACAATACTTGAATCCAATTGTCAGATTCTCTCATAAAGTTGTCGGTTATACGTGAGTTTACACTAAAAATTACCTAAGTCAAACTAGCAAACACTTGGAACAAAAAAGATGTTTAAAGTAAGTTGGTAACAAAAACACTCTTAGGCCTATGACAAGATTTTAAGCAAAATAATTTCTTAAGAAAGTTTATCATGACTAGAGTAGCATTTCCTGTGTCATCGTCAATAAAACACAAACTTTACGTTGAGCCGACCTCACTTGAGACGACTCCCAGAGGCTGAAGACCTTACAAATTACCAGCTCCAACAGCTCAAACTCAACAAGGAGCAACTAAAAACCACGTCAACTAACCGATGCTTATAGCGGTTTAGTGACCAGGGTTTTCGACACATCGTTCGTGAGCAATGAAAAACACAACATAGTTTAAAGCTCGTGTATTAACAACTTCGAGATGCAATTCACATACAAATGAAGGTTCACATACGTGTCCGCTACACGCCATTAAGTTTGCACACACACTGATGAAAGTACAATCTAATTCACAATGCGCGAACAATCTCTCAAATTACTGATAAGCCTAATGTACAAGTGTACAAGAATTCACTCTGGCAATCTTCCCCATTCGACTCGTGGGCTTCGTTAAATATCCATTCACTCGTTTCACTGATGCTCCCCACATTTCCTCCCAAACGTGCGGCAATAATTTTGTAAAGTTAAACAGCCAGGCAAAGTAATCCCCCTGTTGTATCCCGAATGCGATGTTGCACCAACTGCGTGCCGTCCACGCACTACTGTGCCTTCACTAAGGCCATTAAACGCCCAGCTGCCGATGTGCCCCAGTTACCCAAACTCGGGGTCAGCAATGAGGGAAATAGTCTCCATACGGAAATGGCAACTCACCGAATTCCTTTACGAACCTTTTGGAGTAAAGGACGCTCACCACTCACGGAGCAGAAAAGACAGCCTTTTGTCCTCTTTCAGAATAATAGCGCGAGCCATGCTCACGTACTTCTCGCCGCTGGCGCATCCATCCTTCGAGTAGAGAATAACAGCCTACTAAGGCACACGCCCCGTCCCCAGAGCTCACGATGTTGATTGCTCGGCTTCCAACTCGAGAGTGACTCCTCTCTCCACGCGCAGTGACACCGCGGCTTGCCCACCTCGCCAGCGCCCCTGCCGCCGACCGGCGGAACTCGACCCCCCCTCCCCCCAGGTCCCCCTCCAGTGGAGAGGAAGGTCCGGTGGGGAAGGTGAGGCTAAGGCACCGTCAACCGGGGCGACACCTCTCACACTAAGAGGCGGCCGAAGCCAGCCTCGGGGTCCCATCCAAAAGGGGCCAACAGACACACTGCACTAGGCCCCAGAAACTCAAAACCCAAAAAAACCCTACGACAGAAACTAAAGAAACACAAACCCCAAAATGTACCCAAAATAAAGCAAACCCAAGATAATCCGACCTAAGAAACAGGAGCATCCGTTCAACGTCAAGAAAATATATATTATTTATGCTCCATGGTTGGTAACAAACAATTGTTTGTGACACCATAAGGATGGTTGCTTAAGTGCCCTCCCTAATAGACTTTGTGTGTGTGTATATATGCGACAGGAGTGGTAAGAGTGGTGTTGACCGATGTATGTAATGCGTTATCACCTCTCCACGCAAGCCATTCAGCTGGTGTGCAGTGCTTTACTATTATTCTTTTGCATTTGAAGCTTAAGTAGGAAGACCCCTTAACCTGGCAGTGCCAACTCTTAACAAACCCTTTCAACCTCCATGGCTACAACGCATCTTCAAAATTAATTAACCCGAAAAACTTACTCTCGTAGGCTAGTTGTCAAAAATAACTATGATATTACAAGCTGCTTCGGCAACAAACAGTATTACATTCATATTTTCCTCCAAGCCTAACATCTTGTTAAACATAATCAATCAAAACGTCTTTACTTCACAATAATAGTACTCAAGTATAGCATAATATGTGTTGAAAATATATGTAATTAAGTTATTTTTTTAACATTTTAATGCTAAGGGGGAGTAACTTCAAATTTTCCTCAGCGTATAATAAAGTACAAAAATTAGTGATTATTATGTCTTACGTACATTTCTTTGGATGAAAATAAGAACAATAATATATAATTGCCACAAAATTAACCACTAAGTAGCAGATGCCATATTCAAATTCATACCTAGATATTTTATGCACAAACATAATACGGACTTATTGATACAGGCTATATAAATTCATACATTTAAAATAAGCATACAAAATATACCCTATTTATTTATAAACAAAATAATAACACTTTATTATATAACATAGTTAGTTGTATACAGTTAAGGTAACAAAGAATTGAAGTTAGTTGTGAATACTGATTACTATGCATCACAGGATTTACACGAACATTTAACTGTAAATAAATACCTGAATAATATATTTGGAGGGAGGATACATTCATCTGGTAACAGTACATCTATGAACAATTTTCAATATACAACATTGTTTCCTTGCTAAAACATAGCCGTACTCAGGTACAGTAGTTATTTGGGACTCATAAATATTTTTTGCTTAGGCACATTCTAGCAAACAAAGTTGTGAAATATAATCACAAAGCAGTGTAATTTTTGGGAAGTATGAAACGTCTTATGAGTTAAAAAACTAAATAGTTTTTTTTTTGTGATCCTGGAATCTGTATAACAAGCCAGAAAAGACAAAATATAGCATGAAAATTTGACTATCTTGCTTTCTGAAACGGATGTCTACTCCTTTTCTTTTTTGGAACATTGTCTTGCAGGCAACCTGACTGATTGTTACGGAGCTTATATGCGTCATTTTATTGACTTTTTGCACAATTGTTCGCTGATCTCCGTACTTCGCGTATGCCTGGGGTCCACAAGTTCTGGGAGCAAACAAAGTTGATATAACTTGACCAATTTAGGTTCCATTTCATTTTTCCAGAATTTGTCATCGCTTTATATTCTTAGAAATACCATTTGTTGTTCTTCTGATGTTCAAATTCCAAAATGGCATCCTATATTACGATCTTTTATGTGCAACTGTCCTTGTATTTGGTAATAGTACTCATGACTTTTTTTCAGCTGCAATTCGTCACCAACATATGGCAGATATTTTATTTTTCCTTGTGTAACTGCATCTGAAACTTTTTTGCCAGCTGCTGGTCATTTTTTTTCTACTAGCCCATCTTGTCCTATTAGGCTGTCAGGCGTTGCTCCTAAATAGTGATATTGCTTGTCAACAAAAAGCCCACATTCTTTTATCGTAACAGTTTTGTGTACCTCAAGTTATTTCAATGCGGTTTATTCTGATTTCTTCACATGTTCAATTGCCGGAACATATGTAGATGTGAAGAATATATAATGTCTTTCACTAAATTTTTACAGCTTGTTTTGAACCTTCTGTGACACTCCTTTCCAAATTTGGAAGCAGTTAACAATTTCCATCGTATATCAAGCCATTTTGCGCTATCTGCTTGCAGTAATGTATCCCTTTCCAGCTGGTGCCTTTCTTTTTCAGTTTTTGGTAGAAAGTCAAGAAATTTCAACTTTTCACTCTCATATACTTCCGAGTTCATGTCAGGTTGTTGGCAGTGAGGACCATAATCTTTGTCAGAAAAGCACTTCGCTAACAATTTTCTCAGAAGTGACTGCCGACGCACCTTCTGGCTCCTACTTATTTTGGCTTGTAAATTCCTTCTTAACTTTCTTCTGAATGCCACTCATTTAGTCCCTTTGTTTGAACTAATTCCATTATGAAGTATTTTGTGTATGAAATAGTGTGGTGTCTTTGTATTATGTGCTACGACTGCTGTAACACATCGTCCTTGCTAGGACCTTTTTGTTGTGTAGTTTATTCTTTTTCCACGAGAGTACTTTGCAGCTATGGAGTTAAATTGCTCCACAAAATTGCTATTCACATTATATGATAAACTCAGTGAATGCTTTGCTAAGAATATTACTGTAAAGGCCGCTTTTTTGAAGTTTGTGGTACGAGGTTTTCTTCGTCTTGTTTGTGGACCTCACAAAAATATCCTATCTCGGTACACTGCTTGTGTTCGCCAAATACATGAGTTGGTCCATTTTCTATGTCAGCCCTTGATCCAAGATTCTTTTCTTCTGCTGTTGTATCTTGTAAATTCCTGAATGAAATTGCCTTTTTTACACCAGACACTAATTTTTCTACTTTTGCTGCTATAATCTTTCTCAGACTTGCTGTTCCAAGTTTTATGTTTTCAGTAGCAAAAACAATTTTCTTTCTGTAGTTTCTGGACAAATGGTTCCTGCATTCAATTTTCTCAACAGTTGTGTTTTTGTATGGTTTTGAGTCGAGGATTTTTTTAAAAACACTGCTGTCGCCATCTGCAATCATTTGTGCATATATTACCTATGTTCAGCCTCACTTTGCTTGAACCCTTCACATATAATTTTAGATTCCATACTACTAGAGCTGTCATAATGGTTTTTGAAGCGTTCATGGGGTTTAGGATCTTTGCCAACAGGTGTTTGTGCACAAACATAGCAATATTTATTTGCTACTGCCATGTACAGTAGGCTACTTTCCTCATATGAAAACCCACTATTGCATCAACTCCACTCCAGACAGTAAATAATATTTAGTTTTGTAAGACTGCCATCGACGACTACAGACAAAAGCGGCTCACCCTTTACGTCAACATTTCCCCTCTCTTTTGCTAAGACAGCTTCCTCTGCATTTGCTTTCTTCATTTCTTCAGTTGCTGACCTCTCTCATCCTTCGCACACCTTGTGATATTTCGAGTATGTGCTTGCAGACATGCATGGCATATACATAGACGCATAAAATTCTTCCAGATTGTAAAACCCTCCACCTATGCTCATGATGCCAAGAACTGCCATAGAGTTGACATCCAAGTGCAATGGGTTAGTATCATTTGTGGGTACATATATGACTTTATTGCACATGTTGCAATGGAAAGTAATTGTAGAATCTAAATCTCACCTCTTCTCTCCAATGACACTCATGTTTGATAACGAGCAGCCAAAGTTTGAGTTGGGTGCAACTTCTTTGTTTAGTTGCTGTATAAAGAACATGAAATCCATGATTCTGGCACCTTCAAGCTTGAAATCCGAATGTAACAGATTTTTCTTGCTATCTACAAGAAATGATTTTTCTTTCCCATCGGAAGAGAATGGGCTGCAATATGCACCATTAGTATCGATGTCAGTAGACACACGTTCGGAATGTGTAATCTGCGTAAGGAGCACCAACACTATGTTGGAAGCACTCCATTCCAATTCATGACAAGCAAATGCGGAATCAAATTAAGTCACACCATGAGGATTTTTGTGTGTACCTGAAGACATACAGTTTGTCAATGGCACAGCTTTTGATCGTATGTTTTCTCTGGTAATGCAGGAGATATCATGCCCAGTCTGGAACAATTGAATCTGCATAGCAAAATTATGTTTTAAATCTAAAATAATATAATTTCCTTTTACACAAATCATGCTTTCGAACTGAAAATAATTTGGAGGTAACAAACAGACTTGCCAACACTGTGTCTGTTAAAATATGTTTTTGCGAGTTTTTGGATGAAATGAAATATAAATTTCTTAATGATTTAATGTACAAGCCACTGTGATATGAATAAGAAGCAAACTTTAGTTACTATTATTACATATATTTTTTAGGACTGGTACTCCATAGACTAACATAGTAGCTGAAAAAATTAGGTAGTTTTTGTAGACACATGATGAAAAGTATGAAATGTTATGTATTTCAATAAGCATTTCAACATGTTATTTTAAAACTATAAAAAATTCGAAGCAAACAAAAAATTAACATCCGTATGCCAAACTACCTGCCTGGCCGCTGCTTTGCCAGTGTGGAATTTTTAAAAGAAAAACTATAAAGACCTGTACTATACACAGCTACGCTCAGAATGGTCGTCAAGAGTTTTTTAGAAGTATAATGTGTAGGCTGTACCCATGCCCGTGCACAAAGAGGTCATGTATCGTTAGGGATGGCAAAGAGGGACAACGTTTAAATTAATCCTTGGCCATGTATGGTTTTCTGGATTTCAACATTTAATTTCTCATACTAACTTTAGGACCATTTACAACACATTCCAAAGGGGCCAAGTTTTGGGATTATTAAAAATTACTACTTTAGTGATGATTGCTTTTGGCATCATTAAAAAGGCAAAATTATCTTAAGCATTTTTCAGCTAGAATATCTTATAACCTTTCAAAATCATCTGATTGTGATAACCATGGCCTGACACTGCAAAAACTTGCACAGTGAGAAGAGTAAACATAATTTATTCAATAGTATCTTAAAATTAGAAAACAGGCCTTTGTCATTACTAACGCACTGTGAATATGTGTCCCAGGGATCAATACGGGGTCCTCTACTTTTAATAATAATTATCAATGACTTTGTCAAATCAATTAACGCCAACTTAGCTGTTATGTTTCATTTGCTGGCGATATAATCATTTTGGTTACTAACTCTTGTGAAATTGCTGTATGGGATTACATATCAAAAGTTGTTGTATTAATTACCAAATGTAAAAAAAAAATCATATTTTGCAAACGCTGATTTTATGGCACCAAACACTCTCTCCAATCTTAAAAGTAATCAGTGGTAGATTCAAGTAGCAAGATTATGAATTGTAAATACCTACTGCCAAATTTTAGGGTTATATGTACACATGAGCGTAACATATGTTTTTTCATTCAAACAGTACGCATCAATTTGCGTCATAATTTAGACAAATTTAAAATTCACTACGTGTGTTTTTCGACAGAAATAAACTGAATATGATTGACATGCGTGTTCTGTCAATACTTTCCTTCTGTGCAGTAACTTACGGATTTCGCTAATTGAATAAATTTACTAGGAGGAGTAAACAAAATTGTGCATGATTTATCATTACAGTCAAACATAAATTTTGGTGCTAATAATTCAAATAATATATGTTTAATCCCAGTGTCTGACTTGGAAGGCTTGTGGTATTAGGTATATAGCAACAAGTGTATTGAAATAATTAACACATTCGTGTAACCATTTTGAAATAATAAATACTGTACCTTTGTTTCCTCTTGAAAAGAGATGGCTGCTGTTGTATAAACTATATTTGAGCTGGCATTGGCGAAATGTTCTGCAATTATTTTATTGGCAGAAACACGTGAAGATGAGTACAAAGTACCTGTTTCTGTCTCCAGTAGTTGCAGGGGTGACTGCAGCAACGCAAAATATTTATGAGACGACCTGTAAATAGGAAATAATGATCTTTAACGTTGGAATAGGCTTTATTTCAGAAGGAAATGTTCACACACTATGTTATAGCTAGGGATGGTGAAAAATAGCATTTTTAAATCAGTTTTATAGCGTTTATATTTTGGTTTGTAGCATTAATTAGCATTTTATGTTTTGTTCATAGCATTTATGAGCATTTATTTTGTAAAACTTTTAACTGCGACAAATTATTTGAAATAATTTACTGAATGTAAACTTTAATACTGTTTCACATACCAGTTTTCCAGCTATGCTGAAATTCCAAGTATTAATATTTCAAAAGCACAAGTGATTCAGATTAGAAAATTGGAAACAAATATTCTAGTGTTATAATAGATACTTTGCTCAAATACAGTAACATGCAAGAAAACCTGAGAAGCATTTCTCATAAGTAATTACAAAGATACACTCATTCTGTCATAAAAAAAACAAATACATAAAATTTACTTAACAAACAGTAGTCCTACTTGCAATTAAATGTACTTGCTGTAATTAAAAACTGACTTAAAAACTAAACATGCTACAATGTCTTACTTTTACACAATCAAGTCTTCAAAAAGTTGCAACACACACGGAGCTGGAAATCGCTACAATTAAAACAGTTGTAATTATAAGCCTAGCCTACACACAGGTCAGACTGACATGAACACAACATTACAAACATTTAATCCCCATGAATAACATCTTTACTTTAGTTAAACAACAGCATCGAACAGGTTTGCACAGTACTTTCTGTCATTCTGGTTCTCCTGTCAGTAACAATAAGATTGTACCTACTAAAAAACCTTTCGGCATCTACACTACTAACAGGAGTCCAAACGAGACGAAGTGCAGCATCAGAAAATTCAGGGTACTTTAGTTTTGTGGCAAGTAGCAAACTAACTACATCACAAGCAGAGCCTTCACTCAAATTTGACAGCAATTGTCTGTGGAAATATGAGTAGCCATCTGCAAATTCATCAGAGGTCATATGGGAGAGAAATGGTAATTTCTTTCTATGAAATTCAATAGCCTTTAAGTCCACCTTCTGTTTTTGCCCAGCAATTGCAGGGTTGAAAAGCGTACCTACATCTGGAAAAAAAAAAGTTGTTTGGTCTCTTGTTCATGTGGGTATTCAATGTTAGAAGGCACTTCTGCGTGCAGGATTTCAAACTTTGTGTAACCTGGTCCTTGTTTGTTAAATTAACATATTCTCCTGAAAGCTTTGTAGTAGCTGTTGGAAAGGCACCATCTGTGTATCTTTGCAATGAGTTCTGTAATGTCAGCAACTCATCATACAGTTTGTGAGCAAGAGGGCACGAGGATCCCTCCAACTCTGTAATAAGGGGCTTTATATTTACAGAGCATTCACTAACAAACGCTATCTGTACTTTCAGTTGTTGGGCTAACACTTTGTTGTTGAACATGTCTAGTATTCCCACAATGCTACTGTTCCTCAACTCATCATAAAAGTGGAAAAAGCTGAGTATAGCATCCATGTACTTGTCCAGGTACTGCACACTAGTAAGCCATGAATTCCAACGAGTAAGGACTGGTGCAGGAAACAACACAGCAGGCATTTCTGGATGATTTTCTTCCAAATACAATATGTATGCATTCTTTATCTTTCTAGAATACAGAAATGCAGTTTTCATGCTTGAAACCAGGGTATTAAGCTCCTTAAATTCTTTCAAAAAACAATCCCCAACTAAATTAATCTTATGTGCCCAGCACTGCACATGCATAAGATGTTCACCAATCACAGTTTTTAGAGCAACATAACATGTACCCATATACCTGGCTGAGTCAGAAACAATTCCAATAACATTATCATAACAAATGTTAAATTTATTTAACGTGTCCAAAATTGCTTGGCTACACGTAGTGCCATTTGCTTTAGGCAAGAATGAGCAACTAGCTAGGTACACATCTTGAGATGCGGTGGCTGACAAAGTGCGGAAATGAACAGCAAAAACACATCTCCCACAAGTGTCTGTTGTTTCATCAGCAACAACTAATATTTTCTTATCGCTAACAGCTGCAGCAATTTCATCCTGAATAGTTTTCCCAACAAGTGGTACATAATCTGTCCTTAAGGTGGATGCTTGTGGTAAGTTTCCACTTCCAGGAATGTACCTACACAAAAATAATACAATTACATTATTTATTATGTCTGCAGGAATTTAAATTAAATAAAAATAAGTAAAGGTACCTATATTACTAACTTGTTCATGTATGTCCGAACAGCAGGATCGTCGAGTTTATGAAGTGGTATGTTTGCTTTCATAAACATTTCCACAGTGTCTTCTATGAATTCCTGCTTTTCTGTTTTCGCTCATTTTTCTTGTTGAATTACGGCCGGTAAAGTTGTTTGCCTTTTATTACTGTCACACTGTGACATCTTCTCCAACATTTTTTGATGAGTGGCCGTTTTAATGTTTTTTTCGGAAGTGTCTTTCTTTTCCCAATTTATTCTTATGTTTGCATGGTTTGCACATAAGTATATTTGAATCGCTAACATAAAAGTGATGGGATTTATATTTGGCGGCTCGCGAATGTGCTGAAATAACTTTCGATCTACTCATTTTCACAATAAATACCGCCGAATCACATAATACAAACTAGGCTAGGCCTATATCGGTAAAACACAGTAATAACTTTATAATATTTATTACATGATCAGGTTTATGCAATAAAAATTGGTGCATAAACTTTCAAAATTTACGGAGGAAATTTAGCACGTTCAAATCTAAATAACTGCATATTTTATCCGCTGTTGTTTATTTACGTTGCGCAAGAATCAACACATAACCTAAATCATTAGTTCTGCCAAATTACCAAACGTTCGTAGAGAATGAAACAAAAAAATGATGAAATATGAAGTTCAAACAGCGTTGCCAACCCGTCAGCAAAATATGTCCGTACGAAAATATCGTTTGGACCGTATTTTTCATCCCAGGACCGTACATTAATTTTTTTTACGGTTATATTAAAAAAAAATTGCACCATAATGACATGATGGTAATAAATTATAATTATTGCCATCAAAATAAAATTACGAAAAAACTAAATAAAATCTTACCCTACATAGTTACGGAATTAAGCAACAGAACACAATCACAACAGTCGATCCTTTTATGTTTACAGCAATGTCGTGTTATGACTTAACTTACATAATAATGCATAAATCACAGTACTTTAACCCGGTTTATCAATTACGCAAGCCAGTAAAAAGGTAAGAATTAAAATCTCCAAAACATGCACGAAGATTTAAGAAGTTAAAACTTCGTAAGCGTAACGATGTAACAACACTACAAATCAAAATTACAAAATGGCAAGATGAAATTTCTCTACACATTCCCCTCACACATTACCTAATAAATTATTTAAAAAAAATAGCTTTCAGCACACAAACAATGAAAATATGTATAACTGACTACATATAAAAAGGAAAAACTTTACTCACCAGAAATTATTATTCAAAGGTTATGTCACAATCATCGTCGCTGGTAGTTGCGTGCGATGTTGAACTTTTTCCAGATGGGCGATTCTAGCATAATCTTTTTGTCATGCTCTTTAGCATGTCTTCTGTTGGGTTGAATTTGTCACACGAGGAATCACCACTTTTAACACATTGGTTCGCAAGCATACAACCATTTATGGTAGACACGTTAAGCCTATTCCTACTTTTCACTTTAATTAAATTCATTCTACTGAACACCCTTTCACAGTCTGCATTCGAATGTGGTAGAGATAATGCCGAAAGTGCAAACCTTGACAAATTTGTAAACTGCTTTTCCCCACAATTATCCTCCAGATTCAGTAACTGAGCCCAAAATTCATCAGGCTCAGCTATGCTTTTAATGTTAACTGGTAAATTAGTAATTGCTAATTTTCGCCATTCATCATCAATTGTTTGCAGGAAGTGGTTATCTTCAGCTGGCACGATCCTGGGTAAGTTTACTGCTAGGGGTACAATTGAAGGCGAAACTTCTCTTATTGCATTAGACAAAGCCTTTTTAGGTGTTAAAATAGAAAGTAGAGGAAGAAGGTTGTCATCGAAATTGTATCTTTTCTTTAACTCCAAGAAACCTATTTGCAAAAATTGTTTGCATTTTTGAACAAAGTCTTTTAGAGCAAGTTTGTTGTCGGTTATTTCTTTCTTTTAAAAAGGCCTTCATTACTTCAACACCCAAATACAAACTTGAATCGGGAAGAAACTTGCTCACATTATTGGGGTCAATTTCAGATAATTTTGTTTGCATCACGTATGCCCGATCCATGAAACACAATAGAATGTCTTTCAAAGAGCTTTGCATTTTTTCATGTAATTCTGTAATAACAACCGTAAATTTTGGCAAAACCCACACCAAAAACAAAAAATACAATTTCAGAAAGGGATCATTTAAACCTCTGTAGATTTCCTCAGCTGCAATTAACCGTTCCTCTAAATATTTGGAATTAAAATACAGCCGTAATGCTTTCCACTGTTCTATAACTCTGAGAACAACAGCCTCCAAAGAAAGCCATCTTGTTTGAGATGGATGCAGTAACTTGTGAACAGGTAAATCAAAAAATACTTGAAATTCGTGAAACTGTGCTTGTCTTTTAGCACTGGCGCCAAAGAAATTATAAATGTTTCTTACTAAATTTTCGCAATGTCTAGGAAGATACTTGCATGCTTCACTAGCACAAAGATGCAATGAATGGCAAATGCATTTGAGAACTGTAATGCCAGGACAATGTTCCTTAAAGCGACTCATTGCTGAATTTTGAGCACCCATTATTACATTGCACCAATCAGATGCAAATCCGACTATGTTTTCAATTGGCACATCGTATTCCTTCAACGAGTCCAATATTCCTTTAAACAAATTCTCACCAGTTGCCCCTTCATTCTCTTTTGAATAGTTTCCCATCTCAAAAACATTACAAAGATGCCAGAAACAACTATTTTATTTAAGTTTAAATCAAAATATCTAACTACAATACATGACGTGTTAACAGTTCCTATGTCTGTAGTTTCGTCTGTCAAAATGCTAAACTTGGATGATTTTAAGTGTTCGGAAATTTCTAGCTTGTGGTTTTCGCCAATGACATTACTTACAACAGCTGTACACTTAGTACGTTTCATATGTACGGCATCGGCGATTTTCGAGTCGGGAAAACATGATTTTAAAACACCCTCTAAGTGGTCCATTGCCATGAACGGAATGTTATGCTCTGCAAAAAATCCCGCCAACTTAATTTCGGCGGTGTGTGCTAGTTTTTGAATGTCCGATATAGCAGAGTCAGGTTTTTTTAGAAAAAAAATAATTGCACTCTGGCTTGCTACAGAAACACCTTTCAGTTTGCTATTATGATGGCCACTTTTACAATGTTGTTTAACGGAACTAAGTTCTGAAATGAAAGAAATATTACATATTTTACATTTCGCTTTTTCAGAATTACAAGGATCGCAGCACAGCCAACCTTTAAATTCGGGATACGTTTCCCAAACTTTTCTGTACTTCTGTTTCCTCCTTGTTGTCTTTAACGAAAATAAAGTTCTTACCTTCTTTGGGGTCGGAGGACCACATTCGTCATCACTGACGGGCATGTTCTTCACGTCAGCTCTTGCGCCGGTAAAAGATCGTGGTTTTTTTGCCTTTCCGATGACAGCTAATTTCAGCTTGTGTGTTCCCGAAGTGTTCGAGCAGCACATAACTGTCAGTCTTTCTGTACTAGTCTTATGACCTGACCTGGAGCACTCCGTTCACTCTCCGATGCAAGTGTCCTTGTAGGTAAGCACTTCCAGTACAGTCCCCTTTCATTGACATTGTAGATTTGATCTGGAACATAATTTTCACTTTCAACGAGTTCCTGAAACATGCCGCAAAAGGCGTCTGCAGCTGGTTTATCCCCACTTAACTTTTCGCCTTGGATGCTAATCTCACGAATTCCATGTCGAGTTTTGAATCTTGTTAGCCATCCTGAAGATGCATCAAATTCCTCTTCCAGGCCGAGAGCATCAAAAAAAGTTCTTAGCTTGTGTGATGCAAATAGGCCCAGATACTGGAGTCCCTTGAGCCTGTTGTTGGTTGAACCATTCTACCATTGCCTTGTCAAGATTTTGATAGGTAGACTGTTTCATGGTTTTTCGTTTTTGCAAACCACTTGCAGATACAGATGTTGATGCAAAACTTAACTGTTCATCTTTTTTCTTTCATAAATCACGAACAGTTTGTTCACCAATGCTGTATTATTGGGACAGCTGCTGTACACCACTTCCTTTCTCTAGCTCATCGATAATTTTAAGTCCTGCTACGACATCTGCTTCCATACTACTAGCACTACTTTACCAATTCTCATAACATGCGTGCGCATTTGGCTCTGTGTTATTGGCTTTTGCTTTGTTGCACAGTGTGCAGTGCCTATTTCTCACACCAACAAAAAGAGCTTTCTTTGTGTGAAAGCCAACTATCGCAGCTACACCTGACAATGAGCTGTAATTACTGTTCTTGTAAGCTCTTTTAGCCCACTGCCCGTCTGCCATCATAGAAATTATGGGTATTCCATCTTCTCCGACATCGTCTCTTGCAGTTGCAATAGCTGCATATTCCTTTGCTGCTTCGACCATCTCATACAGGGCTGTTTCCTCCCATCCTTCAAAAACTCTGTTGTGGAACTTTATGTGTGTATTTCGAGACATTGATGGAATGTTAATACTGGGAGTGAGCTCCTCCAGTTGCCTAAAACCTATACCAATTCACATACATAGCATCAGAAACAGCTGCAGTGTGAACATACATGACTTCATCACTAGAATTGTCTGTTGGTAAGGTAAATTTTGTGTTATACTTGTTGCATTCTACTGTGAAAATTTATACGAGTCCTCTGTGATGTTATTTCTGTAAAGTACACCCAAAAGGTCCATGGTTGGCAATAGATATCAACTTCTAAAAGAAAGATGAAATATTCTCAGTACGAACGACCTTTAACTTTGAATGAACGTTTTTCCTTTTCCAAAAGGATGGGATGACTCCGTAACTGCCAGTTGTCACTGGTTGGAGAAAGTTGAGCTGACAACAGAATCTGATCTATAGAGACAATAACCTAAGAAGAGCAGACTCATTGAGACTTTCTTGCTGTGTGTCTGGATAAATGTTCCTTTTTCTTATTGCAATCGGAATTCCTTCCGGAGTCGAAGAAGAAGTGAAGTGGTTGCCTGTGCTAGTACTTGGGAATTTACCATATGTGGTGTAAGTCCTGAAATAGAGAAAATCCGCAACACTAAGCGTATTCCAGCTAAGACTTGGTTCAAAACATTTATACTCACAGTCTACCAATGTGTGTTCTCGAATTAATGTGGACGCTTGCCTTGGCCTCCGAACGCAGTGCAGACCTTCGGCGGATAGAGGGTTACTCGGAAACTAAGATTATTACTGGGGGATATGCTGCATCATCAATCTGTCGCGGATCACCACCTTTTCAGAGTTCTGTTGCGCATGACACTATCACCCACGACGATGGCCTAACGACCTGCGGCGCTCACTGCATTCCAGCACGCCTCTGTACGTACCTCCAAGCATCTTAACTCTGACCTGCCTGCCAGACAAATCCCATTCCCGAACCAGCTAAGAGGCTACTTCAAATTTTAAAAATCCAAATGAGGCCAAATACAAGAAAAAGTTACTTAAAAAAAATTGCTTGAAATTAAATTAGCTTTAAAATAAGTCTATAAACACGATATAAATAAAATAAAATTGACACGTAAAATTTACTTCTTTTATCTTGCTTTAATGTTAATTTCTCTACTTACATCCTCAATTAATATGTAGGATCCCGCCGTATACATCCTTATACTTGGTTAAGTTGGCCTACTTAAATTGTTATAAAAACAAAACAAAAATATTAATTAAGAGAAAAACAAATTGAAATTACTATATGATAAGAAACCAAGTATGGGCTATGTGCCAGTGCACATCATACATGTACATGAATTTTCTTCACTTCTGTCATAAAATTGAGTACACGTGCAGGCAAAGGTCATCCGCGATAATCATCACATTTCTAAAACAACCTTTTTATAACCATTTTAATAAAGAAGTGGAAATTTCTAAATGTTCCTCACAACACCTTGTTCAAATTAATACAGTTGCTATCCCCTCAACTGGCTGGAGTTCGAAGATAGTCCTGATCTTGCCGACAAATAACGTATAATGGATGCAGGATAAAGAACATTTGTTATGAGCTACTAAATTGTCTGTATACATTACACACAAGTTTTGTAAGTGTTATGAACACATACTAACTGTAATTAAAGAGTACAAATTTTATAATGCCTGCATGCTAGACATGTGACTCTCAATAATTTTAATTCAACATTGTTAACAGTAAGATTTTTACCATATTATATTTTTTTATTTTTATTTTATAAGTTAGGTAATACGCTAATGACAACATGAAAGTAGATGCAGTATACTTTTCTCATAAAATGATTTCACCAATGGAAATAGTAACCATTGGATAAATTATTATTAGCTGTGGCACCACACAATGTGTTTGGCTTTGGATAGCGCAAGGTGCAGTTGGTAGTTATCTGTTGGCAGTCCTAGGTTAGAGATAATTAATATAAGTGTTCACCTGAGTCAGCAGTCAAACAGACCGCAGCTCAGCAGTCAGAGCCTGTTGACTTTTATCTTCGACTGCCGACTAATTTCGACCACTTAAATGCCGATTTCATGGTAAAAACATTTGAGCCAAACATGTTATATGTTTTGATTGGTGGTATAAAATAGTCAGTTTTTAAAATAATCATGAAAAGTTAATCATCTGTGGTTGAAGTAATAAAGAGGAAGCGTACAAAAATGTAGTACGTATACACATTATCAAATTTAAGGCTATAATCTTTCATTTACAGTATTTCAAACAATTGTAAATAACTGTAATATTTTTAAACAAAATGCTTTGAAAAAATTTGAGACTGTATACAGTCATACAATACATAATTCTGGCAGAGCGTTTTTCAAAATATTGTACTGTTTGCTAGCAAAAAATTATTTTGCTTCATATTGGCTTATTTTGTCAACAAAATATGTGATATTTCAGAGACAAAAGTCTAAAAGTCTGTTTGGTGAAACAGAAAAATTCAGCCACAAACAATGATATATATA
>PNEQ01025239.1:0-20464 GCA_003012365.1 Medauroidea extradentata | reverse complement strand
TATAGTAAGGTCGCATAGTAATGTATAGTAAGGTCGCATAGTAATGTATAGTAAGGTCGCATAGTAATGTATAGTAAGGTCGCATAGTAATGTATAGTAAGGTCGCATAGTAATGTATAGTAAGGTCGCATAGTAATGTATAGTAAGGTCGCATAGTAATGTATAGTAAGGTCGCATAGTAATGTATAGTAAGGTCGCAATCAGTCGGGTAAATTATGAAAATTAAAAAATTGGACACACAGACTGCGGCGTAATTATAAGATAACGGCTAAATCGCAATGGCTGTACTGTAGACAAATGTAAATACAATTTGAGGTATAATCACATAATTATCATTTTTTAAACAGAATTCCAAAAAAACGAAAAATAATAAATTTCAATATGGCGATTAAACCGAACCGTATGATTGGATTCTGTTTCGCGTTTTTGTTATGCATACACGCGAGCGTGTCGTCTGCTACTACACAAAACAACAAACCATTCAAATAAAAGTTAACAACACAGCTTTCTTATCATATCTTGATCAACTCTGATACACAAGCACAAGCCCTGGTAGTTAGTAGCATGTAAACGTTGACAACGGTCAGTTATCTATAGAATATTGCTAATGTTTACTAATATGTACGTATGGGTTGCGATCACTGTCAAGACTCAGGTCATGTTTGTAGTCTCACCCTTGATGTTTACACAGTGTATCTCTCTGCTAGTAGATGTCGTTAGTGAAGCATTAGCGCAGGCGCCAGGGAAGTTACTCATGTCTGCAATCCCTCGACTAAAGTTCTTGTCACAGAAGATTGCAAGTTTCCATGGCCGTTATCTAGATGACTAACATAAATAGGCTCCCCGGCACTAGGGATGCGGGAGGGCGAGGCTGTGTCTCACAGAACCTTGCTACAAGCCTGCCTAAAATAAATAAAGATCTTCCCTTCATTCCGTCAGACTGCACAGGTTCGATCCCCGGCTCCGGCTATCCTCATTTCGGCCTTCCACGGTTTCCCTAGATCGTTCCAGGTGAATGCTATGAGCTCCTGCCATTGTGTTGTGTGTCACTATGACCTCGCTGCTGACGAGACTGTCCACTAACCTTACCTTGGCAACCATGACAGGCGGCCCCCTTAAACATGACCATTTTACACGATAATTCCGTGTGAGATGAGAGCAGGTGATCGTGGCACACGGTTGCTTCCGGTAGCGCGGAAACTCTCCAGCTTGTTCTGGGAACTGTGTATTGCGGGAAAGTATGACTGGTGTGACGTATATATGGTGTGTAGGAGGAATGAACTCCAGTATGAGGCAAGCGGCACAGTAGTAGGTATACACGTGTAGTACCACACTGCCCTCGTGAGGTGAAGCAGTGCTGACAACCGCTACATACACACACCTGGTTAGAATAACAACACCATACTACTTCTTACATTATATTACAACTGCCTCACACCTACATAATATTTTCCTGCCACCTCTGACTTATTATCAAGAAGTTTCCTTCTATGTTTTCACAACGTATTATTTCAGGCCCGTGTCATAACAATTGCCGCTTTCGTAAACTTGGCAATAAGACTGCTAGGAATAAAAGACGTAGCTTTGAAACACACGTTCCACAAATAAATCTGAATGCTCTGTTTCATAATAACTAGCTCGCAGACTCATTTTATAAGTTGTTCACTTATATAATTATATATTATACTGGTAAAACAAAATAGTAGTATAAAGGACAATTTTATAAGTTAAAAACTTTATTAGTTAAAGGAGCATGTCCTAGTAATTATATGTTTAACAAGTAATATTTAAATCAGATTATTCATCTAGTAAAAATAGAGGAACACAATGGTTGACACAAGTACGACGAATGGGTTACAGAATGGTCTTGGAAGTTAAAAATGTTACTTTTAAACCTCTATAGAACTTCGCTTAACCTATAAGTAGCCGATATACTGACTAGATATAACCACTAATAATGCATTAACACATTTTATTTACAAATTTAATTTCCAAAGTTTTCACTGATAAAAATAACTAACTATAAATTATGTTCATTAGTATTATCATGGTCTATTTTCCCCATACGACAGAAAATACAAGAACCACAATCTTAGCGCGTTTTATCTCGTTTGCGATTATTTGCCAATGCTTTCAATAATTTTTCATTCCTGTTCAAGAACACTATCATTAATTATGTAGGCTAGGGCGAGATAACAAACTTATAATATACTATTACAAAATGTATTTAAAACGTCATATTTTTCTATATGAAACAAATTTTATCAATAAACTAAGTGTTTCTGAAACTTATAAATGATTTTTATAAGTTTCTGGTTTTACGAAATAACCTTCTTGTAATATAACTTGCAACTACGAGAAAGTATCTTATAGTAAAAACTTTCCAAGTTTATGAAACACGACCTCATTGTTTGCGGTTAGTTTTCTTCATTGTTAGTTGTAAGTTGTGCTTGTAATTATTCAGCCGTAAATTACATTATGGGCCCGGGCTGTATATTAAATGGTTAATGTACGGTTTCACAAACTATGTTAGAATTACTGATGTTTCGCTTAGTTCGGGTATTTATGAACATAAAATATATTATATATATTTTTATTTATCATCTTATAGCTGTGTGCTAAATTATATAGACCTATTTCCTTTCAGTCAACTCATAAATTTAGTACATATGTTAACAAAAATTCAAATATAAATCTTAAATGAACAACAATTGATTCTCATCATTTCGTTAATGTGTATGCGAAAATTGGAGATTAGAGGCAAAAGCCTTTGTATTATTTTAAAGTGCTACACTGAAAGAAGAAATTGTAGAATACTTTCAATAGAAATAATGTTATGGCTCGCAGATAGAAAATCCTTCAAGGCGGGGCATGTACTTGAAGACGACTAGCCAGCCTCAAAGATGTGAATCGGAATAAATAAACAAGCAAATCCCGCTAGGCCAGGCAGGCAGTGTTATGACGCGACGGTTGGCAGCGCTGTGTAGGAACTGTGCCCGGCGACAGGGGGAGGGGAGGGTGAAAGAAGGGCAGGAGGGGAAGTGGCCAGGGTAGGGGAGGGGAAGGCCGTACTGATCAGGGACTCAAGTGGCAGGAAGTGCGGCTACACGGCGGGGGCAGATACAGACACTGCTAGTGCTCTCATGTTCTCTGGTCTACTCTGCTACAGTCAAGCTAGCTGACTTCACTGACTGTCCTTATAACCAGCCTCACACCATGTACTGTACCGCAGTAGTTTATATGCCCACTATCTGCTTCTGTGAGAGCCATGTTCCAGCAACCCCTCACAAGTGTCTATAATAGACAAAGAAGGTTTCGCTCCAGACACTGCATGTTTACATACAATCAGAAGACTACCAAGAAACATAATACAACGTGCTCTATTTTTCTGTTAGCATTTTTGTTGACTTAGTACCCAGAAACCTTTAATGGCCAATTGCTAGAGGCACGAGTATACCGCGTATTAATCTGGCAGCAGCCTAGACTTCTTAGACCTATACACACACTGGCCAAAGTCAAGTATATATTGGCTTGTAACCGTAACAGTTGTTACCACCGTGACTTGTTTCCTTATTTATCACTGGCTTGTAGTATTCAAAGATGTGGTAAAACAGGTGTCGTCTAATCACAGAAGGAGTACGGTACTGAAGTATACATTATTGGCATTCAACCTGACCTACAATCAATACGCGAAATAATCGTGCCTCTACCAATTGCATCCACTTCGTGTGATCACGTAACTAAGGTTAATACTACAGGGCATAAAGAAAATGTGATTTCTTATGAGAAAGAGAGTTTGTCACAGGGACAGTTTTGCCGCTATTCGTTCGCGCGAAGTTATACATGAAACGAAAATACAATAATTCGTATCTCGCATCACTTTTTTATAGTGTCCGGCATAAGTACGAAATTATAATATAGTAACTAGGCTTAGCAAGGAGAGAAGTCGTTTTATTTCATTTCCAAAGGGAAAACAAAGCAATTTCAGTTATCAAGTGCATGTAACATTATACACAGGCAAGCTCTGTGATTCAACCTATAGTAGAACTAACTCTAGTACTGACCATGACATATCGCGACTGATTCTGTTAGGAATTGCATCGGCAGCAACAAATAACGTGAGCAAACTAATCTTAATTCATAGCGAAGCATTGCTCGTCTACCATAACCTCATATACTACTTCATTTCTGCAACCAATCATTCTTATTTATTAGAACCGACTCCACTTTCCTCAAAATAAAGGTTAAGTGTTTCTTGTAGTTGACTTTGTACAACGGTGCGATGCTGCGACAGTGACACAGCGATAAAAATGACTAGCCAGTGAGAGACGAGATCGCCGACGATGACACGTACGGCTGCGACTGTTGCTCGCGAACAGGAAGAATAATAATTAACGCCACTGTAAACAAACAACACATCAGGGCGTAGATGCAAAAGGAAAACGATTTTGGCCAAAGATGTTGATTTTGGCAAGATGTCGAGTTTATATCCATCATGTTGATTCCCACAAACAAACCATAACAATGCACGCCAATTCAGGTCTAGGCCTTCCAATTGTCTCATTTAGCTTCCAATATTTGCCGACAGAGACAAAGGCCACTGCAAGGAATGAAATGCCCGCTGCTGTCGCAGTATACGTACAAGGAGGAACGAACACTTACTTTTATAAAATTGTTGTTGAATCTGATATGGCTAATCCTGTACTCAAGGATACAACATAAGATAGTAAGGCTTCAGGTAGGCGGTCAGAAGTGACTGTGGCTAGAAGCAATCCGCAAAGTCGACATAGGTATCTTCAGCGCTGGTGAGGGGTGACACGTGGAGCGGAGCCGAAAGGGGCGGAGGACAAAACCAGTCGGCCAACGACATCGTCCGGCACGATTCCCACATGCGACAATCCGGGGACCAACCCCGCTGGGAATCGAACCCGGCTCGCCTTGGTGGGAGGCGAATGGTCTGACAATTCGGCCAACAAACACTGACAACACGACCTATAACCAGTGAAGTCTGACCACAAACAAGTGAAAACTACTGCACTAACCTCTCTCGTCGTCGTCCAGCAGTCTGAAACCGCTTGGTTCTTACCGTCTATGACTAGTCGCTGCCAACTTTATCAAGCCAAAATAGCCCCAGCTTTGCCCACTCTCGTCATCAATAGGCATGGTGAGACATCGCGGAAAATAATTTGTTTTTCCCAATACACTAGCCTCTTGCGACATGTCTGATTGAATGAAATATTTTGTCAAGACTGGTAGACTTATATGTACGTAGGGTCAGCAGTACGGTAGCAGGCAGTTCATTGGCTCGGTACAGGTGTAATACGTCACGTGTATGCGGTAATCATCTTCAGGTATGAAGGAAGTAGGCCTACACTATAACCTAGCGGGCAGTTTAAAACATATCCGTGATAAATCCCCATTTATATTTATATGTATTAGCTGAAGTGTCGCAATCGTAAAACATTTTGGTATTTGTACGTAGGTTTTTTTTTCCTTCATTAAACAGCATATAGAGTTACTCAGTTATGTCAATAACCAATCACATGCCACATACATAACGTTTCATGATTCAAAACTATCATTATGGAGGTCTTGGAATGTTTCTATACTAATTCGTACAGTACTGATCATAAGTTTGCTCCACCTGCAACATTCCCACGAGTATGACCGCGGTGGCCGAGTATTCAGTTTATTACAGTAGGCCTACTACATCCTGTCATAATACAGCTGTAGCTCTTAGAAACCTACTGAGTGAGTTGGTACAGCAACAACACGCTGGACTCGCATCCTCATTTCGGCTTTCTATGGTTTCCTGAGATCACTCCAGGCGAGTACTGGGATGATTCCTTAAGGCTGTTCAAGTGCGATAAAAACGTAATTTTATATTTTTATGAAATATTGTTAGTTTTGTAGATGATACTTGTGGGTGCAGTTTCCTTTTACAAAACAATTTTAGCTTTCATAGTTTTCTCATAATGGTGCGTCGAAGTCAAAATTTACTTGTTACGGTGACATGCAAATAGTGAAAACCAATCAATTTATTAATATGAAATAATTCACAGTGAATTTACATCCCATGAGCTATGCAATAAAACATTTAAAAACCCTCAACGCCATATTTCAATTTATTTTTAAATCGCAGAGCAAAAAAATTTACAAAATTCAACTTTTTTAAAAAATATATAAATATAGTTCGCGTAATGTTTTTTTTTTTTATTACGTAGCCAGTGGCATGTTATTTCACTGTGAATTATTTCACGTCAGCTGGTTTTCACTATTTGCGTGGCAGCAGAACATGCCAATTACGATTTTGACGCACCTCTATGAGAGAACTATGCGAGATAAAATTGTTTTGTAAGAGGAAACTGCACTCACAAGTATCGTCTACAAAACTAACAATATTTAATATAAATATAAAATTACTTTTTGTAGCACTTGCACACCCTTAACAGAGGCCATGGCCGACTCCTCTCCCAGCTGCTGTCACTGTACTAAGTTGTGTGTCGCCGTCTATATGACCTCGCTGTCGACGAAAAGTAAAGCCCTCGTGCCTTACATTATTACTATTATATTGTTATTACTAAACTCCGAAAAACCTCGCGAAATTTCCACAGTTTTAACTTTGAAAAAAGGGTCGGAAGCTACGAACCTCCGAAGTAAATCGCTGTCCCTGTTCCACCGGAATACAGGACAAACGACCCGGGGGAAGTCAAGGTCGTAGGAGAGCTCAAAGCGCTATTAAACTGACTCTTGTCGACAGAGTCGCCACATCGAAGGTCACGTCTTCTACTAGAGACGCTATGGCTTTCCTTCACCTAGGTGCATGGAGGTCTTGGCAATATTTTTATACTAATGCGTACAGTACTGATCATAAGTTTACTCCATCTGCAACATTCCCACGAGTATGACTGCGGTGGCCTAGTATTCATGATTTGTGTATTGGCTCAAACAATTTTCGTTTTGAATGTTTCCAATACAATTTACTTTTTGTTGCCATACTAACAACACAATTATGTGATGGTTGCTAAGAAAAGGAACAATTATATATTTCAATGGTATGCATGTTATAATACACTGACATATGTCTACTGGCTCTCTGTTGTTCCAGTGAGTAGTAGCTAGTGGACAAATGTCGGGGCTTGAGTATATACAGGACTGTGGATTATAACATGCAGGCCAACGAGCTTGCGAATATTTCCTTCAGTTATCAATAACAATTCAATGTACACTGTAGAGCCATGTTTGCTGGATGTTTACAAATCGAAAGTCATCTAAGCTCCCTGCACTGCATAAACTTTTAGATTTTTGCCCCTGAAATATCACATATGTTGCTGTCAAAATAAGACAAAATGAGGCAAAATAATTGTCTGCTACCACACAGTACAAATCCGTTTGGTGTATTGCAAACAGAAAAATTCTGATATAAAACGATGATATATAAGTGTTAGGCCTGTAGGAATGAATTTTTGATATACTGTATGTATTAATTTACCTTTAAAAAAATTTCGAAACCACTGTAAATCTAAAGAGTGATGCCTTAAGAGGAGTCCTCGACTGGCGCATGGACGGCGTTGCAGCGAGTCACGCGCATACATTTTTACGCGAAACTACTCAAGTTATTCATACTATGTTTACCTACGAAAAGAACACACACTTGAAACCATGCTTCTATTTTTTCAAAAATGCAGCACGCTTGTTAGAAACAAGATATTAGGACCTCTCAAAATGGCTAAAAACGGGTTTTTTAGACTGTTGTAACTCCGAAAATATTACCTAAATTCGTAAAGTGCAAAACGAGAGGCACGCGTTGGTCTTTACTTCAAACTATTCAAAAATAAAATATTGGGGCCACCGCTTAAAGTCCCATAGTAAAAAGACTACAACGGAAACCTTGCACGCCAGTTTGTCGCTCTGCGAATAGAGGCGATATGCTTCTCGTCAAGCGTGGAACACTGGCTCTTACCGCTACGCTGTTACCAAGCGTCAAAGGTGGAAATATGACACCGCGAAGGACTCCTCTTAAGCAGGATATTGTGAACATAATCCAGTGCAGCATTGTGGCGTCCCAGAAAACCAATAGTCATACACGAAAATAATTAAGGAAAACCAGCATAGTTTGGCAACAGAATATTTAGGAATACAGAAGTGAAATAGCAGGTAGGACAGCTTACTCAGCCACAAACGACAGCAACATGGCGGAAACACCTACCGCCAATCAGTGTAAGCCAGCAGCCCTGCTAGACGGCAGCCAGACCAATAGGAAACCTGTAGTAACATGCACGAACCAAACATACACGGGGCTGGTATCAACAACCTCGGACAGCCAATAAGCGGCGAAGTTCATCCGTATCATATGAGTCGTCATGTCAGTTCATGTCTGTGGTTTGGAAGTATTCAACACACACACACACACACACACACACACACACACACACACATATATATATATATATATATATATATATATATATATATATATATATAAGCATGAAAAAATCCCATAAGTAGAGACCGTGGAAAATCACGAGAATCATTTCTTCCAGAGTATTCTTCAAATAAATGTAGCTTCAGAGCCTTGTATGATAGGTTGGAGGATATGTGGCACGATATAGTTGTTTACAGACGAATAACAGACGTTCAGTCGTATCTCACTAGAAGTAACATTGGCCAAGTCAAATAGCAACTCAACAGTCAGCAAAGAAAAGCGTCAGCTATGAATACACTACATTGAAGCCTAGCAAACAATCAACTTTTCCCGCGATATATTACCAGCCCTACCCATGAGGAATCTTAAAATAACAAAAATTATTTAAAGCAAGTAACTACGAACAAACACCCAAACTCCTATTTTTGTTGGGTTGTTTTTCTAATGATATTATATTGCCTATGATGTGTGTGTCAGTAATTGAGGTGCCACGGCGTCTAATGAAGGAGCGCGAAGCTATGTGCAAACACACAGCAGCACAGACTACATACAGAGCAGTTTATTTACACGGCGAAGACAGGCGGGCGACACAGCAGACGACGAGGACGATGTGATGTGCAGACTACGACGTCTGGACCAGCAACACATGGCCCAGTATGTGCGGCACATCTGTTGTTACCATGTCCTCATCATCTTCCTCTCGCTACTGCTACATCACACTCTCACCACTGCTGCCAACATTATTCTCTTACTACTAAGTATCTTCCTCAACCACACTTTAGTCCCAAGTGAAGAGAAGAAATGTTGCGTGTGTATTTTGAGCGCCCTAGTGCAGCCATGCGTTGATGTTGCTAAGGCATGCTTCACCCAAGCTTCTAGGTACAGTTACTGAACTAGTATGCGGTCTCTTCGCCGATAACTCGACCGTGAGATGTGGTGATGAAGCCTTCATTCTGTGGCGTGATATTGACACTAGTACTGCACGAGGTGAGGGAATGTCCGAGAAAACCTCCGGCCAACGCCAACATCGTACGGAGAGATTCCCTGAGAATGTGAGGTGTATCGCCGTGTTGGGAGGCGAGTGGGCAGACCACCGTGGTTCATGCTAGAAACACTTCCAGCATTATAGGCGGCGAAAAATACAAAAATTGAAACATATTTGCAGTGCGCGGTCAGAAGGTCGCACGCACACATTTGGTGAACAGTAAGAAAAGCTTACGGCTATCTACATTGTCCTACTTAGAGAATTATAACGAAGTAAATCTGTTCTGCAGACTATTACTTCACTGTGTTGAGAGTTTGGCGAGTCAAGGCTTCGATAACCTGGGTTTGTGTAAGTAATAGAAGCTAGACACGCTGCGCAGAGTTGCGCAGGATGATGATGTAACGAGACAGCGCTCGTCCGCGCGTGGGCGATGTGACGAGCCACGAGACCTCCCCCTCCCCCCCCAAATCAACCAACAGTCACTGGTGATAGACCGACAGGCGGGGCTTTCTACTCCTCCCCCGTCTCCATTCCACCACTCTTTGGCTCTGCTTCGCTTATCGCCGACATCACAGGTTTGGGGGCGGGCACTGACCAGTCATCCTTGAAGAGCATGAGCCTGGGCCATAACAGAAAGAAACTTCGAGCGGCGATAAGCGGATTCTGTCCTACCCCCTAACTGTAAGAATGTTCTGGGCATAGTTGCTGCCGGCTACAAATACAAGCTCGTGGAGGCTGATGGAGAGTTATTGTGGGGTTTAGTCTTTGGGTGTAAGTAGCAGACTAGGCAGCGACAGTGAGGGCTCGTTACATCAAGTGGCGATAGTGTGGCAAGTACGGATGGCAGCAGGAGTGTTAAGGTGTATTTGACGGTGTGTTTGCACTGAAGAGAAGGATGAACGGGTTAGACTATCACTGTAAATAGTGAGACATTTATAGAAGGAGGCTTATGTAATCAGAGGACTGTTTTATGAGAAAGACAGACATTTATTAACTATATTCTTAGAGCAGGAATGTTAGATTTTAGGAAAACTTAATGTAAATAATATTTGTAAATATTAATCGAAAGAGTGAAAATTACATATTGTTATATGCTGCAAAATTATTCTAGAATATTTTATATGGTTTGTAATAAATTAAGAACTTTCATTTAAGGCCATGATCTTTAATTTATTTCAAACAATTGCAAATAACTCAAATATTTTTGAAACCAAATGCTTTGAAAAAATTTGAGACTGTGTACAGTCATACGATACACAATTTTGGCAGAACGTTTTTTTTTTTCTTTTTAAATAATGTATCGCTTACTAGCAAAAAATTACTATGCTTAATTTTGGCTTATCTTGACAAAAAAAAATATGTGATATTTCAGGGGAAAAAATCTAAAAATCCGTTTGGTGTATTGCAACAGAAAAATTCAGATACAAACGACGATATATATATATATATATATATATATATATATATATATATATATATATATATATATATATATATATATATATATATATATGTGTGTGTGTGTGTGTGTGTGTGTGTGTGTGTGTTAAAACTGTAAGAATGAGTTTTTGATATATGTATTAATTTGCATTAAAAATATTTTCGAAATCACTGCAAAACTATAGAGCGAGGACTTAATAATTTAATTAACTTAATCAAATAGTCTAGCCCAACCGACTCTGGTTGCGCGCAGAACAGTAACAGTGTACCAATATATCGCACGTGCAACAATAACAAGCAGGCAGGCAACTTGGACAACTGGAAGGTCACGACCACTGAACATGACAATATGAAGACCACGACTCCAGCCCCAGCCTAGCAACAAGGTCCACCAGAACAACCACACAACACTCAACATGCTAACCTTATTGGCTGTGCACGGTCAAGTGAACACTTACAAACATTGTACACTCCCTGTCTTATCATACATTCATTAGAGTCCAAAAAAATCAGAACATACGCGAATGTTTATTAGAGTATTACTTATTAGCCAAAGGACATCTCACTGTGATCTTGGATTTATTTAATTTATTCTATAAATTTTTTCCGGTTTATTTTTGAATGCCGGGCTATGATTATACATCAAATATGATACAAAAAGATAAACTACAAAATTAACAAAATAATTTCATTATTTAAACTTGCAGGATTACAGACATGACATTTCTTTTAAATAAACTTCTGCAGTCCCATATGGCAAATAAATGGCAAGACTAGTATTCGTGTTATAATGTTCGCAATATCACAATTTACATCCTGTCACAGATAAATAACAAAATGAAACTTGTAAGCAGAACGTATTATACAACTGATATTAACCCAAGAAGCCTGTATATGCTCTACCACCTGCGCTTGAAACATGTTGCGGCGAGTTTTACCTAAGCTACATTTTTGTTTGCCAAACTTTTTAACGTGCAATAAATCTGTATATCCACGAATTGAAAACACACATCAAACTATGTCCCTATAATTTGAAAAATTTTGACGTGATTGTTAGAACCATATTTTTTCGTGCCTCTTAAAACGGCTAAAAATTGCCCTGTCCCCACCACTTCGGATTGCAGGATAAGGGAAACACCAGTTCTCCTCAGCTGGCCTGCCAGTGTCGCAATGTCCTTCACGGCCGGCTGGTCCGCAGACATTTTCTGCTAGTTCCTGTTTCTCGCCTCGAGGCAACAGCCTGCTCAACCTGTTTACATAACATTCCTCGTCGAACAAAAACATATCAACTTACACCCAGAAGCGAAGGTCAGTGAGACTTCAGTTTCAATTGGGAGATGGAACACCTACGAATACAGAAATGAAACGACCGCAAAGAGAGACGAAGTCCAGCGGCAAGAGCCTGCAATATGGCGGCAAGTCATTCGCCAATCAGCTCCACCTTGAGAAGAACATGTTAGGCTGAAGAGTTAAAGTGTCTAGAGCCCCATATAATCGACTATGTGCGGTTATGTCGAATGTGCAGCCAGGCTCTTTAGCTTGTGTATAAAGACCTGAAAAATTCGCGTTTTCTTTTAACCCCAAGCTATAATCCCAGCAACTGTAAGTTCCTGCTACTTTCGCAGTTGACCCGTGACTTATCTGACACTTGCTGCAAGTGGCTTAGCCAATAGTACAGAAGCAGCTATGCAGGCCCATATCACTGCGTCATAGAGCAGCCAGTGAGCAGATAATGTCTGCTTCTATACACACATGTTCTTGGAGGCTAGCCTACACGGCAGTGAACACGAGAATATTTCTGTCTCTACTTACGTATATATTCCTACTCTGAGACAGTTGGAGCCTGTATGAATCATTATTAGGGACACATGATTCTCGCGAAGAGATTTTGGCAACAACTTGTTTCAATGCCTTGTGCAGTTCTACTTCGTGGATATGATTGCATGTCGATAGCTCTCACGAGTATTGTGGTTCTACCAGTAAACCACAGACGTGTGGTGTATCAGTAACTTTATTTCTGATTGGCCCAGTTAAATGAGCGACATTTCCACACGAAGTCACTCTGCCAATAACCATGAAGCAAAGCTACGGTTCTTCACGTAAGGTACTTGACACAAACTCGTGCATAATGTAGTGTATAGTATTTATCACATAAAAATATCGCGGGTTCAATGACAGAAATGCTTGACCCCAAAGTGCTATGAACACTTGTATCTTAGATGTTTCGTCAATCGGTGCTGACCCATATGTAATAAGGCAAGAATTTGGATCTTTATTGTTGCAAGTTTGTTGCTGTCCGGTTTTCCTAAACGGCACTTAAGATACTTTGCAAGCTAATGTTCGAGCAACATGTGAATTTTTCTAATTCTAATTTATCGTCAATAGATATTTCTATTTTGTTGAGGAATCCGGGCATATGCCACCTCGTATCTAAATTCCACAAAGTTTAAACTTAAGTTAAACTAATTGTGAAGAAACTCCAGGGACATTAACATAGTGCAGTCGATATAAGTGGGTGGAATAGCGTCCTAAATGACAACAGCTGAACTACGTTACCTCAGCGTGCACTCACACACAAGGACGTCGTATTCAAACAAATACACTCATGTATTTATAAGAACTAGATATTTTCGCTGAAATATTTTTGTTCCAGCTTGTTTCAGTGCCTTACATGCACATCTTCCGTTCTGGTTCGTACTCAGTGATTGGGTGTTTTCAACTCTCCAGCGTCTCGGTGTTCCACCAGCAAATCGTCGCAATAACTTTCTCACTGTGGCAGTCAATGAAAGACGTCTCTGTGCTAACAGATAGGGGCACGATTTTGTCGCGAGAAGAATTTAGCATCACTTTGTTTCAATGTCCTACATGCACATCAACAGCTGTGCCTCATGGTTATCGTCAGCGTGTCTCTGTTCAGGAATGTCTCTCATTTGACTGCACCTATTAGAATTAGGCAATTGTGAACTCATACGTGTGTAATTTGACAGCAGAGACCTAAGACAACTGAGAGTTAAAACTTCCAATCACTGGCCAAGAAGCAGAGCAACAGATGTGTAAACGAGGCACTGAAACAAATTAGTGTACGAATCGTTACGCCATAAAATCGTGGCCCTACTAACAGTCATGGCAAATAACTCCACAGTAGAGCTGCAGGTGTGACACATGCTGGTGCAAAACTATTTCCGTGAGAGTTTACAGTGCTCATTTATTGACCGTTGCAATCCTGACTGCCTACACTCCAGGCGCTAGTCCACCGCTTACTGTCCGTAGCTGACAATACAATTTGTCAAGGTTCTTACTGAGTCAGCTGTGTGCAAGTACATGCTTTCTCCCACGTTGTACAGTTGGTCAGCAGATATGCATTTTGTAAACATCTGACCTAAAAAGGTCGCGCTTTTTTTACGCACAAGCTGGATTTCAAACACGTGTAAGTTCATGTCGCTTTCGTAATTGGCTGTTGACATACTTTGTCACCTTCTGGAGGGCACTGAGATAATAATGAAGAAGCTATTAAAGACAAGCCCAATCACGTGCTATCACTGTGTGAGAGAGCAGCCAATGAACAGCTGCTGCCTACTTGAGTTCACACATACTGTATTCTTGGTGGCTAACCTACAAGTCAGTGAAACTGCGACCTTTCCGTCTCTAGTCACGGCACGAGGTTGATTGGGACTTAAAACTTGACGTATTTGTAACTAACGAGGCACGGATGCTTCCTTCGCGCCTCTGCTTAAAAAAAGACATTAACTGAAGCATACTTATCGTCGCCAACAAGGTAACGTCGGTTGGTGCACTGACAATAAAACAAAACAGTAAACTGTTACATGGTTCTGAATGGTGTTACATGTACTCAGCAGTATGGATGATAAGAACTGTGGAATTTTTAAAAAATTTAATTCTGAATACTAAAATAGTTTTACGTTAAAATAGTTTTACGTACAGTGTCGCAATTTGGAAGTACTTATTGATGCCTATGTGGTTTTTTTTCGGAAGGAAGGGGGAAAATGGAGTCGAAATTAACGAAGGAGAACAATTGGTGTCAAAATTAAGGGGGAAGTAAATAATTGCATCACAACTGAGAAGGAACTAAGGATTGCTGTGTAAATGAATTGGTGTCAAATCTGGGGATAAGTAGAGATGGTGTCCACAGATTAGGGAGCAAGAACTGACGTCCACGTTGAGGCGAACTGCGCAGAAAATATGCGAAGTGAAATCCAAACTTTATACTGATCACTGGAACTATTTCCATTCGATAAAGCAAATAATATGTTCTGAATGCATAGTGAGGATCGATATCTGTAACCAATAGGAATCTACCGCAAGTGTAGTTTGAGTTTTGTTATCCATGAACGACACATAGCTTGTCATAGGGATAGCCAGATATACATTAAATGTACATATTGAAGGGATAATTTGTGTAAATATTATTAGAGACTGTCCATTAGAATTAAGTGTCAGATGTTGTTAGTATTAAGCGGTGGCAATCACGGCAATACTAAAACAGGCTAGAATTGTAGTACAGAGTTGGTTCAAGTTTTGTTGTACTCTGTGTAAATAGTAGTCTATTATGTGATAGGGATGATAATAGGATGATCAGGGAGAGTTAATGTATATTTTATATGTTGGACTGGGGAGATGATGAGATGAGAGCCAGGGTAGTCGCCCACACATCTGTAAGTACTCTGGGCTGTGTAGCCGTCGACAGTGACAAAGTGCCAGTCGACCCCTCCTGCCGCCTGCACGAGGCTGCCAAGGAGTGGGGGCGAGGAGAGCTAACCAACGATCAACTCTCCCAACCGTTTAATTTAAATTTTAAGTATTTGTATATGTTTTGCAATAATTATAATTAATTGTAATAAAGAATGATGTCAAAATTATATAAATGTAAGCTGTGATTTATGGAAATAAAATCACCACGAAATATTGTCGTAATCGCCCGAATTCGGAGCAATACCGGAAGGCCGGGGATTTGAAACAAAGCTCCTGATTGGCTGGGAGGAACCGCGTCTGAAATCGTCGCTTGGCGTGCGTGCCGGCAGCGGTGCCGAGAGGGAGACGGGTCTGGGCATCAGCCGCGGACGGACGCGTGTGTTCGTGTCCTGCGGGTCCGCGTCTCGGTAGGCCACCAGGGGTGCCTTACCAAGCGCCTTATATACGCGTTTGATTACATTTAATTGTCGGGCAAAGGCGATTAGACGTCCGCCGATTTAATCGCAATTCGCAGGCCAAGAAGCTGACTCAGTGTCCTGAGTGCGGTGCGGGAGGTCGTTGTGCGATTCCTGCCGCGAATAAGGGCGTTTACGACCGTGTGGAGTGGGTTGCCATATAAATAAATAACACTCGTTTCACTTGGTATTTTGGACCCATATAGACTCTCGCAAAGTAAGTGTTGAGTGGTTGGTCACTTACTGACTTTGATTGACTTGTGATCGGGAGTAAATCAAACCCGCTGGGCTAGTCGAGGCAATTTCTGGCACGGTATGGATTTAATCAAAGCCTACATTGATTAATCAATTAATTTAAATAAAGTAACTCCGCTCTTAAAACCGTGCGCGGGGGTTACAAGCTTGACCGCTACTATATAGTATTCTCGGCAGCTCCAGTATGTACTGGAGTGGAGTACTGGAAGCTAGATACCAAGACGCTTCCAGGCCATACTTTCTGATTGTGGTACAGTAGATAGAAGAGTGTGGAGGCGAGGAGAGGAGGAAGAGGGATTGATTGGCGGCGGCAGAGATGAAACCACAACAGCCGCACCCTCAGTGACTTCTTACAACTTGAACACTCGTAGATTACGCACGAGTATTTATGCGGGTATGCTTCGATGAACATGTGTTTGCCATGAAGGGGAAACATGTAAGGTACCTACCTGTACCGAATATGGCCCGCTTAAGGTTCAACAATCATGTGTCCTTAAGTCATTAATTAATTACTAATATAACACATGGATGATGCAATACAGACATTTATGGATGGTGTATGTTCATACTGGAGATAGTGTGTATTGAAACCACATCGACCTCGGCATTACCACACAATGGCGACTAGTGGGCTATATTCGGTACAGGTACCTTACTAGTAAGTTTCATTATCGCTATTTCGCTCAAGATCCCTGCTGCTATCTACAATGTGTTTTTATACTAAAAAAGAGTTCTGTTAACAATTAAAATTATCCATTGCTTCCCAAACATGCTACACGAATTCGGACTCATTGATTAGGGTGCAATGAAGGTGGCCGCCCGCTCAGGCCACTGAACGGTGTGCATAGTGTCAACAAACATCAACTTTATAGAAAACTGCTCAGCATACGTGAATAACTACCAATTAGGAATAGCATTCAAAGAACACTAAACACGTGTATTAACATTTCAGTTTCTCCACCAAGGCTTTAGGGTTTATTTTCTCGCGCCCGAAAATGGCGGAAATAGGTGTTTTAGCGGACATTTCCAGGTATGAAAGTCTTCGTACAGAATCTTGCAAAAGGTACAGGCGCGTACAACACACGCTTATACTTAACGTGGTCAAAAGACGTAAACATTAAATGTCTGAGAGAAGACTGCACGGCAGTTCATAGAGGCCAGGAATGGCGAGATGTACTATACATGTTGTGTCGCTCTTACCACGTGTGGGACTTGAACCCGCGACGTGAAGGCGGGCGACCTCGACTGGCGTGGTCGCCTCACAATGACGGCGTCGTGCGTCACTGGGAGAAGAAGCCTTACTACGTCGGAAGGCGAGCTTCGACCCGGCAAGAGGGGGCAAAAAAAGAGGGTGCGAGAATGTATTAGACGCCTGCGGGTGAAAGGATTCACAGTGACAGAAGAGTAATGTAACTACAAGTACACTGCAAGAAAACACTGCAACAGTGGCTTGTGACTACGTCGGTCATCTACTGGTCATAACCGCCAATACAAGAATGCTACGACCTGCGACCTTGACTACAAGTGCGCGCTACAAACTCACAAGTCTCGCAGACATAAGGGCGACCTTGAAGTGCGCAACACATGCCACATCGCCACAACGAGCAAGCTCTGAGCTAGCGTGCAAGCTGGCCATATAATCGTATTGGTGTAAATATCAAAGTTCAGAGCACGTTTCTATCCGAGCTTCACACACATCCGGTTAGTACATTTACAAGTACGCCAGTCTGAATGGCCGTCTGAAGCACATAGTAGTTTTCCGTCATTTTTCCGAGTGTATTTTTTTTTCGTACATTGGCACAGTAGGCACATGTGAAATAATTTCGTAAAAAAACCGTACTTATGATCACAGTAAAGCGCTACCTGCCATGAAAGTTGTGATGTAGAGGTTCAGGAGAATCGTTTTTTTTTTTTTTTTACAGAAAATATTAGTCGTGAGATTGTGTGTTTGACATATAAAATATATAAGGTACCTCACACTAAGGGTAAATGGTTTCAGTTCTATCAGTTTATTAAGTAATTAGAAAATAGGGCCTCAACATTCCAAATTAGTGCCTTTTCCAGCTTGTGTAATGCCGTTATTTTTTGTTACTTTTTACTTAAAACCATTTAACCTTAGTAGATCTATCCTGTAGCTTTAGATCCCGTGACTGTTTGTACCTTGTAACAACTGAACATTTTGAGGAAATCTTGTTCTAGTAATATGTGTCCTGCGCAAATATGCAGCCAGTGTTGTGGGAGATTGAAGTATTCGCGAGACCGAGCCGAGAGGACAACAGAGAGAGAGAGAGACAACCTCCTCCACAACAGGGGTTGACCCAATCCCGCTTTTGTGGGGGGAAACTCCACGTCCATGAGGTCGAACGGCCGCTAAGGCGCTATGTAGGCGGGCCCCTTAATAAGGTGGACGATGCATCGTCACACACGCACACACACACACACATATATGTGTGTGCGTGTGTGTGTCTCTGTGTGTGTATTAATTTAGTAATAACATTTGTTTCTCAAATTATTTGTATATTTGGCTACGTTAGAGCGTCGGTTATATGCTCTTGGGTAGTTTTACGTATTTTACTAATTAAACTCTGTCGTCGTTTGACATGATGGGATTGAAATAAATTTCATTTTAAAATTAATGCAATTAATAAATCTCTGAAACAAACTGGGTCAAAATTGTTTTTGCGAAAAGTTCATGCCCCAAATATAAAAACCATTCAACCCTACAACATTTCAAGGACCACAGCATTCCTTACCGGCAACTACAACTGCGTGATTGTTTATGGTTAAATAAACTGTCAACCAGACTTAGTTGGGAGATAAGAGTAGGGCTACGTCGACATGTCCAAGTCGACATATCATGTACGTCGATCAGTCGATAATACCTATGCAAGACTGTTGGAAGTAATGTGCCTGGGATGTCGAGGGCCGAGGTCGATACTATCGATGGCATCGTCGAGACCGATATATCGAAGTGTCGAAGTGTAGTGGACAAGCAGAGATATGTCGCCTGCGAGTCTACGTCTCTTCACGGAACATATCGCTTCACTTGCGCAAAGCAGGGACATAACCTTATCAGAACAACAAGTCTCTTTATCTTATCTCTATTTGTTGTGTTCCACGAGAGTAACTAAACACTGCACTGCTTCATTACAGCCTTGCTTTCCTTCCTCCTAACAAGACTTGTGACAGCCAGGAAAATGACAGTCGCACATTGAAACTAAATACTGTAGTAACAATACTGTGCTGTCCAGTGACTAGTGAGTTATGACGAGGAAGTTTCTGTAAAGACAGAGCAAAGTTCTCGTACCTTACCCCGCGATTGTTTAACACACGTCGCGATACAGGCTCTGAAGTGCAGGTAGGTGGTGGAGGCCTTAATAAAACCTCATAGTCATAACGTGTAATATTAGTGATACGGGCATAATATAAGGCAAAAACGAGAATAACAAATTGGTGTTTGTGTTACATGTTTAAGAACTTAGAAGTCTTCAGAATATTAAAAAAAAAAAAAAAAAAAAAAAACTATCGGAAAAATTTTGAAAACTTAAAAAACATTGAATTTAAATTTTTTCCAATCAATTTAGAACAAAGTATAATTCAAACCCATTTACATTTCCCATACGTTTAATGTACAGTACAAGACACGCCCTGGAGAACACAGATCGAATAAAAAAATTCAAATAAATGTATGTATACAACTGACTCATGAAAACTGGAAAATTGAGTGGGTTCAACGATGTGTAGGTTATACGTCACAATATTCGCACACGCCAGACTCATAGTTTATTCATTGGCTAGCGGTCCAGTATGCCTAAACATACAGCTGCACATCAGACATGGTTACTGGGGAACTGTTTCCTTTCAGGATTTTATTGGCTTGATATCAATGAAGACACGTCAACGAAACCAAGAATCAATTTTAAAAGTCTTACACTCATATGTGATTGAAATGCAACTTGTCCTGAAATCTAACCGCGAAATATTCAAGTCGCTAGTAACTTTGAATATATATACTGGGTAGAAGTCGCGAGCCTAGGTTAATTTTTCTAATACGGTGTTGGCGAACTTGGATAATCCACCGCCGCAATCGCCACCATCGCTAGGGCATCAACTTGTGCTGGCCCCTAGCGGGCAAGGGTCGAACTCTTCAAACCCCCATCCCCTTCCACAACCGTCGCCAAACATGCACTGTCG
>PNEQ01025238.1:0-21937 GCA_003012365.1 Medauroidea extradentata | reverse complement strand
CAGACTAAATAGTAATACAGACGTGAAATGACGTGGCGGCTCGTTTGATATAGGCGAACTTGGCCGCTTATTGGCTGCCCGAGGCTGTAGACTCCAGCCCCGTGTCTGTTTGGCTCCTGCATGTTACTACAGGTTTCCTATTGGCCTGGCTGTCGACTAGCAGAGCAGCTGCCTCACGCTGATTGGCAGTAGGTGTTTCTGCCATGTTGCTGGCCAGGGAAGCCATTTTGCTGGCGTGTGTGACTGAGATCGCCTTCCTGCCGACTATTTCACTTCTGTATTCCTAAATATTCTGTGCCATCATTGACGCCATTTTCATGCACCTTGATTGGTTCTTGTCTGCTTTGAATTTCCTTGTTAGTTTTTTTTTGTTTACATTGTATACCGACTATATTCTTATTTCGGACACACTTGTATGTTTGTCGACCTGCAGCTATTCCAGTTTCCCTTGCTGTGTTCCTTAAATTTTTGTTTCTAATTTTCTCGTGCTTAATCTCTTACGTTACTGTGGGTTTTCTGTGATTTAGCAACATTAGTTAGTAATGGAGTGTATCCAACAAAACACTTGAGAGTGTCGTACAATCGCCCATTACAAAATCAAGATCCCTCGGATAACATTACATCAACTATAATTCACAAACTATAATGCACTAGCCGATCAGCACCGTCGGCAACGCCAGTGCAATTCCATTATTTTTCACGCATTCGAAGCCCAAACGATCAAACGAAATCCGAAACCTGATACGTATATCAATTGAGAGACAGCACTTTCCTTACAGATGAAAAGTACTGACGTGTTATGAACTGAATCCAGTATTTTACATTTGTGAAATTCCTCGACAGCTGATTGCGTAAGGTAGTGATGCTGTAACAGTAAATACCTTTGAAACAAAATTGTTGCGGCCACGGAGGACAATATCGGCGTAATTGCTGGGCACGATTGTTTGTTCATAAACTTATAAATGTATACACAATCTTCCTAAGCTTCCGTTTGACGAGCGTAGTTCATAAATTTTACAAAAACACCTTGAACCATATTTTAAGTTTCATGTAAGTAACGAAGAAAGTAATGGTTCAAAGCTAGTTGTTCTAACAAATTATTTAACGGTTTAAGTTAACGGTTACGTTAAGTAATGCCAATCACTACTTGTGTAGGATTTTTGAAATGTTTTCTTGCATGGAAATTATAGAATACTTCTGGAAGTATTCTTAGTTTTTGTGTTTAAAATCGCAAATATTTCCACCTACCTTAGAAATTTGATATGTTTTACATTTATGATAAAAGTTATTATTCTAAATCTCTTTTTAATTCATATCAGATTTTTTCTAAAATGGCATTTTAAATTTTTAAATTTTATTTTGGTTTATCAACCTCTCGTTGTTTGACCTTGTGAATGTCTTTTTAAACTAATTTATCACTTACATTAGGGATTTTTAGTAATTGTCTTCACTTGTATCTGATCTCTTTTAAAAAGTTTTACCTGCTTCAGGATTATATAATTGGTTTTCGTCGTATGGGAAGTGTTACCTTTTTAAATTTAGTTAACCTATTTTCCGCTGCGTATGAGATTTCAACCAAATAACATCGCAGTGCTTAATTAGATTTGATGCTTATATCAGGCCTTAAGTAGTTTTAGTAATTCACTCTTGTTAGGTGACATGTTTTTAATGACAAGGTTTTTCTAATCGGTCACGTTTCTTTCTATCTCGTGTTAAGACTTACTATCTCATCTTCTGTAAGGCTGCGAATGACTCCCTACATTTGTTAGAGCTTTTTGATTTTTTTACTGCCAGGATTTATAATTATTATGTTGCTATTATTGATTATTGGCTTTATAATGTTATTCCCGTATGCTGGAATTTAGGAAATTTTTTAGTAATGCATAGTACAATTATACTTAAACTAGAAAATTTTATGTTTTATATACTATCTTACACAATACTTTCAACCACGTAAGGATTGCTAAATCTATTGCTATGTATAATAGTGCATTCTCAAGCATTCGTAGACAACATGAATCTTCACACTAGTATCATGCCACTTAGCTAGGTCTCTTTAGATCACGGTTCTAGACTGGACACATGTAGACTCAGCTCATTTTTCCTATGTGCGTGGCTGAGTAGATTTTTTAACCTTGTACTTTGTGTATGGTATTGAATCATTTTCACACATTTGTGGCTACTTTACATTAACTTTATTTGCGTCCTAGCCTTAAACCGATTCATTTTAACTTTATCTCGTCAAACTTTAACTTATGATAAATAGCATTGAAAATTGTTATAACTTATCTAAGAAAACGAACTTCATGAGAAATATTGTATAACATGTTCTACTATAGAACAACCATACTGTACGTAACAGCTAACGAAACTTTATTGTAGTACAGTACCGTAACTAATATGGTACAGCTAACCTAATTTTCTTTGCTCGACTAAACTTGTCCGGGAATTATTTTATTTTTTTATTTTTTATTTTTTTTTTCGTGAAGTGTTGCCACATTATGCATGTAAAACGTCGTCGTACAGAGTTTTGCTACTAACATTTTCGTCTCCAATTCATCCTAGGATTCACGCAGTGGGTTTATTATGAGATTGCTTTTGGACGTCCTGTGTGTAGAAAATTGTTCTCAGGGATGCTGTGATGTCCTTGAGTCTGGTGATTCGGTCTTTATGTTCTCGGAGAAGTCTCGTGATTTATTCAACAGTCTTCTCTGCCGTGTTTTAAATTCTTGTAGAAGTATGGACGCTACACTGGGTACTGAACTTAGCTTACCTTCGCCAGATTGTATACAGATAACTTCATAGGTAGTCAGAACGTAGAACGTAACTCGCTGTCAGGGACGAAAAATCATTTCAGTACATTTAGATAGTTTGACACATTAAAACATTGTTTAATTCATGTGTACTCATAAATATTTTCGATACAATTTCCATTCTAATTCACTATCGTTTTCTGTATTGGCTTACCAGATTTTGTACTACTTTTGTCCTCACGGTAAAAAGACGCAAGATTGTGACAATCCGGACAGAAGTGTATGATTCAAACAGTGCGTGTCCTAATTTTCATTAAGAGCACCTGGTAAACATAGATGCGGGATTAATGCATACGCAAACAAGATATGTTGGTTTTGATAGTTTATCACAGATATCTGGAAAATGGATTGGGTTGATTAAAGTCACTCATTATGAACTTAATGCTAATTTGAATGTGTTGCGTAATACTACTACTTTACTTGTCAATTTAGCTCTGGCATCACTACACTCAGCGCGAAGTAAGGTCGCAATGCCACTTTTCGCAATAATTTAATTGATATTAAAGATATAAGTTTTGCAGGACGTAAATGTGTGTCCGTTTATACATTATTCGGAAGTTCCATCGTAAATATATTGTGTATAATTCCTGCTCTACATTTAGGAGCGTGGTCCACTGTTAGGATGAACTTTAGCCCATACGATGTATTATGTTTTCGCCTTAAGTTTTCGCAAGGAAAATCGTGGCGGAGTTTGCTCCTGTTGCAGCCTGTTTATGAGTGCGTATGTATAAATATATATAGCTGGCCTCCGTATTGTGGTCGGTAGCATTCTGCCTACGGCGATAGAGGTCCTGCGTTCGAACTCCAGCACGAGCATGGATGATTGCGTCATTTACTTAGGTGTAGATAGTTTGTAAGCCGTCTGTTGTTAAGCCTAACGGCATGTAACCGTGGCACGTAAAAAAACCCTCTAAAATAGAAATAAAAATTATTACATGCTGTCCCGTAATAAGGTTCCAATAATTACGGAGGATGTAGTATGCATCAAAAGAAAACATATCGGTCCTATACACATAGGTCGTAAACGTAACATCTACCGAGTTATGGTGTTAGTTCGTACGAGGAGCATATCTTGCACACGTAACGAATGCGGACACGAGACGTTAGTGACAATGCAGCACATCGTGTTCGCGTGTGTATGAAGCACAAACGCAACACAAGAACAGTTTCCAGTATTCCTCAGCGTGCTACAGTACGTATAGGCAGTTCGGGATAAAGTGAGCACTAAATAAAAGCCCTGCTTAGTTTCTATTTTCAGCCATTTCGTATATTTCCGTACGTAACGGCTAACGACGGAAAATGTCTGACTTCTTTGGTCATGTCGCTTGATATTTGCGCGTGTAAAATAAATTGTGCTGTCGGTCGGAACCTATATAATTTGATGAAAAAATATTAATTACATAAAATACAATTACGTCGATTTAGGATGATATTGTTTCCGTTTAGTTGTATTTAAATAGGAAAATAAAAGGAACTATTTTGCGTGATTTCGCTGCCAACCATGCAAGCTGCAAGGCAACTATAGTTAATGTAGAATTATATCCGGTAACGGATAGTGATATTTTTCAAAGGTTAAATTTTTAGTGCTCACTTTATCCCGAACGTCCTATATATATAGCTCTATCAGTCAGTTCTATGGTGAAGTGTACCCGTAGTGTTCAAATGGGGGATTGCACTGTAGTGATACCGCTGTGCAGTAATGTGTGTTCGTGTCCTTTTCCGCATTGTTACGTGCCAAAGAGAGTGTGCAAGATATGCTCCTCATACGAACTAACACCATAACTCGTGTAGATGTTACGTTTGCAACCTATGTGTCTAGAACTGATATGTCTACTTTTGTCGCATACTACACCCTCTGTAATTATTGGAACGGGATATCTTGTATAACACACACATACATGCTTACACACAAACACGGTGTTTCTGAATTGCAGGTCGTAAATCTCATGACGGGTAGAGAACACAGCAAAAATAAGCATTATTTGTTACTGAACGTGTCTTCGGAAGTGACTCCTTGCAAAGTTGAAAGGGCAAACATTAGTGCACATATTTGAATTTTGCGCGCTCCGAGGCGCTACAGTAGCTGAGACGATGAGAGACCGCAAGATAGTAAGATACAGGTATATTGCGGGCTGCAGGTATTTAGGCGCATGTTCGGGTTAAAAATGTAATATATGGCTCATGAGTACATGCGCCTATATACCAGCAGCTCGCAATACCCTGGATCCACTTGGCTGCTGTCGCTCATTATCTGCCACTGCCTTGGCGCTTCGGAACACATGGAATTCGAATCTTAACACTAATATTTGCCCCTGCAGGTTGGCAAGGTGCCGTTTCCCGACAAATTTTCAGTAACAATTAATGTTTCTTCTTGCGTTTTCTACCATCTATGTGTTTTGCAACCACTTATTCAGAAACGTCATGTATTTGGGTGTGTTTATACATATATAATACACACGTATATTATACATACACACACACACGTACATACAGGCTTATGAGTTACTATAGTTAAATTATATTTTATGACTGTGTTATGCAACACATCAGTATTGTGGTCAAAATAGAAGACAAACGAGTTAGATATTTTGAAGACATATTAAATAAACAAAAATTGTAATGCAATCTGTTGTCATCTTAAAATAATATCATTGTCCCTACAGTAAAGAAGTAAAATTTATTCTATAAGCTACTATTTATTTTGTAATGCTCATACGGCTTCGCGTCTTCGTTTTGTTTTCTAGCATAATCTACGATCACCACGAACTTCATGCTCCTGATTTAAAAAAAAAAATCCTGTTTATTATATTTTACAGTGTTGTTTGATAAAAGTTTGGAAAACAATTTCGTAAATTCTCTTTAATTGTATAATAATCAATTTCTGTTGTATTAAGAAGCTTAATTTTATGTCCTGTCGTTAAAATATTACCAGAACATGAATATATAAGTTTCTCTTACTAGCGAATGAATAATTACCCAAAATACCACATTCCACACACGATACATTTTTTCTCACTGCATGAATTATTGATGTGATCGAAGAGAGTAATAGTCCTTCTCACTACCAATATCTCGTAGGTAACTAATTTGTATTTATCTCACTCGCAAGGGCAAGATGTATGGTCAGCACCTTCCATATCTATAACGTACAGCCAAGTGATTAAAGTGAGTGGAAGGGTTTCCCGAAATGCAATAATGTCTTCCACCACATAACCATAAGTGATTTACACTTACATTTGCAGATCTTTGAGACGTTGAAAAATACGTGTTAATATTTGCTAAACAACAACAAAATTAACATTTTTTTTGTAGTTTAAATTGCAGTCCTCTGAATATATTTTACAAATTATTTTCAAGTAAAAATCATGCTTATTTTAACTATTGCAGTATGATGTTTATATGCAACACAGTAGAAACGAACCAGTCGACAAAACTGAGATTGCGTGCACTTGAAATAAAGTTATACGAGCAAAATCATTTACGTGTATTAATTTTGCTTAGCTGATAATAATTTTAAATGCAGACGACATATCTAAAATTATATAGAAAAAATTAATTGACTACATATTTAAGTATAAGACAGTGTCGTTTACTAGTTTCAATCATTTGTAATAGTATTATTTATTTAATTGGCGTAAATCCAAGACTTTCATCAAACTTATACATATGCGGCTGTTTTCATTCAGCTTTAAAAGGCATGCGTATTTAACAATCTTCATAAAATTAAAAAAAAAATTACATTAATAAGTCAACTGTACGTTTTATCCTGCGATCACTTTAATTGATTTTTTTAAAAATATTTTAGGCTGTATAACTCGGCTTTCTGTTTGTGAAGTAAATCAAAATGGAGCGAATCCTTACATGCAGTAACGAGAATCATTTATTCGTATCTGCAGTAATAGATGAAATAAATAGTAACTCATCTCAAACAATTTAATTTGTTTCTGTCAGTTTTGTTCGTGAAATGGAAATTTAATCACTAAACTGTCTTTAGAGGTTTTAAGTTGCTTCGCCATGAAATAAAAATTAAGTAAAGTTATGCTGAAACGAACAGTCAGTTATCATTAGTTCGTGTTTTATCTAGAAAAAATTTTATTGCTGTCCTGTCGCATGATTTTCGTATGATATAACTAACGCGCTTACGTTTGACTTACATAATTTTCCAATTTCTTAATCTCGGATTAGGATAAGGTGAAACTGATTCGGTAAAAAAATATTATAAAATTTTGTATACTAAAAAAGAACAAATATATTAAGAGTACCTACAGGTAAGTTAAATAAATAAAAATCCTATAAGGAGGATGTCCGAGAGCCAGGGTATCGTATCCCGAATGCAGATTTATTACTGGGTACCCGTAAGTATCTACATACTCCCAAGGATGACGTGAAATGTGGCCTTACAACGGAGAAGCGCCGGAAACGGGAGATCCCTGAGAAAACCCGACGGTCAGCGAATATTATTTTCTCGTGCAGTTTCCCTCTCAGAAGGTCCTGTTTTAACTGCTTATTCTGTCCACATGAGCGTTTGGTAGTGGTCTTCATGCGGTTATTTTGCTCTTGAATTACATTCCTTGTCTACTAGTAGAAAAAAATTACTGTTACGCGTATATATATTACTCAATTTTATTTTCAAAATAATCAAATGTAATAATCAATACCAAGAACGTTATATGTTTACTAGTACGAAACTAGGGCGAGTTATAAAATAAAATATTTTAAAATTGACACAGTAAAACACCATAACCACGAAATTCCGACGTGTCCATTTGTCATAGCCTACCTGTTAGAAACATATAATTCCATAGCTAAACTCTTTCATAGCGCATGGTATTCGATCTAGGCGTTCTGTTTATTGGTGAAAAAGTAGTACCGTAAAACGGGGTGATCAGAAACACTGGGGTGAATAGAAACAAAATTATAAATAAATTCTTAGTTCACACCTTTTGCATAAAAATAATATAATTACAATACACCTACTGTTTGTAAACTGTTTTATCTTGCCTACCTAAAAATTGAATTTTTAAAACAGAATTTATACAAAAAATTTAGCTTTAAAATTGTGTTTCTATTCACCCCAGTGCTTTTAATCACCCCGTTTTACGGTAGCAAATGTTGCTTGTTAATGCGAAATAAAAAAAGAAATATTTTATGGTACTATTCGTGCTCAAACTGTCCCTGAGGCACCTAAAGTATGACACTAGAAATTCCTGTGACTCTTTTAGCTAACGTATTATATAGGCTACATTAAAAATAATAAACTATTTCGGCCTGTTTAAGTTGTTATCGTACTAAACATAATTTATTTGACTATAACATTGTGTGGGTTACCTACAAAACTTCAGTAGGACAGCTTTGGATTAAAAATAAAAAGAAGTCTTTCTTACATAACTAGCCAGCCTCCTTAGCGTAGTCGGTCAGGTGCCGGTCTGTGGTGCGAGAGGTCCTAATTTCCAATCCCGGCTCCGGCATAGATGTTGAGTTGTCCCTTCACCCACTTCATTCTCATCGGCTCTTAAGACCTCGTTGTTAAGGGGTCGTAAAACCCTCTCGCCGACCTCATACCAAACTAGCTATTACGACTTAATTTATTAATTTATAAAGATGTCGACTGAAATCAAATCTGGTTGGTGGTCGTAGACCCACGAGCTGCAATACAGAAATTAACTATAACATGTTTTAGCGAAAAAGAAATTAATTTATTAGAAGCTGTGCAGTTAAACTCACATGAACAACAGTGAATTCAATGTGAAGAATGACTGTAACCGAAATTATACTTCGTAAGTAGTTGGCGTTTTTTTTACTGAACCATGACTGGAATCCAGTCCCAAATTGGCTCTCGATATCGGCTTAAGAGTGAGGTCACTAGGTCCTCGTCTTCAAGTAGGCATGTGACTGCATTAGACCACGAAGAAGAAACCAGATTATCAGTTGTCAATCCAACCGACCTAAACTGCTTTGACAGGTCTAAGCCTAAAGTGGTTTAAATTCTAGTTAACCTAACACTAGACGCAATGAGTAGCATGCATGGAAACCAGCGTAGGAAGATAGTGGCAAGAACAGCTATTATAGTAAATTGGTAATAACAAGTGTGAGAGCCGAAGGGAAATCACAACGGTCGGCTAAGAAGATGATGTCTCGTGTATTAAATAGAAGACAGCAAACATAAGACTGCAAGCTAAGAGGGCGGCGAAGGAAATAATTTCGAGCTATTTTAGAGAGCAATGTAAAAATAAACAGAGGTTAAGAAATTAATGCAGAATAATGAGATATTGCCCTGCGATAAAGGACAGGGACAATCAGGAACAGCAGTTTTCAATATTTCGTAATACACTCTTAGAAGCTAGCAGAATTACAGCATTCGCTTGATGATCTTTAACAATGTATATGAGATGAATAAATATAATCACCCCTTTCTTCAAAACCCTCAACTCATTCTTACGTGAACTTTTGAGTTGTCAAACAACAAAAGTGTTCCAGATTTTTGTTGGTTTGGCGCAATACCTGTCTAAGTACAATGCTACGTACCCGCATGGAGCGATAAGCATTTGGAAATTCCTGCAGGTATTAAATGCCCTCTTACATAACCTAAATTGCGCAAACCAATCTTACTTAGTTCAAATACTAGTTCAAATGTTAGAGGGCAATTAATGGGCGCATGAATCATGCTGTCTTCCTGATGACCTATGCGTCTGTTGTTTCGAATGGGCAGAATAATTTGTTGCGTCTTCATGTAGTCGCTTCAGTAGCGTCCTCAAAATACAGTAAAAACTGTGATCTATTTGGTAACGTGGTTGTACATGTATTGTTTAGATACTATTGGAATTTGGTTGGCCAAGACGAATTATTCCATATTTTTAGTTACGGATGTAATACTTGTAAACATGTATAACGTGAAAATTTTTGTTTGTTATGAAAACTTATTTTATGTAGACCTAACTCGATTTTCATTTAATTTTTTTACTATATTAAATTATTATAATAATAACATAATATAATAACATAAAATTCTAGTGTTGTGATGTACTTTGATTAACATGACACATCTTGGGGTATCTGTTGTTCTAACATTGGCAATCGTATATTCAAAATAAAAGTCGGAACAAACTTAATAAAATTAATGTTTTTTTCTGATGTCTATATTTATTGATTTAAAACAGCATTGTTCATATTAATGATGTTACAATTAATCAATTATACAACATTTGTTAACTAATTTTTCAACTAAGCCGGTTAAATTGGCTAATTTCCCTCGTGTTACGAATTTTACTGATTAGGTCTCGGTGTTTAGGGTAGCTATTAACTTAAGTAAAGTGTGTTGACAGTCATGTATTGATTAACTGCCGCACTATGCCGCGTCGTTGCCAGTTTGAGATTGAATGAATAAACTATATATTCTGCCAGCAAATACTGTAATGGTAATGATTTATTTTAAAAAAACTTTAAATTTATCTATTAAATGTTTTCTCTTTCTCTTCCAGTTTAATTAAAAGTATCCTTTTAAAATTGCCATTATTATGAGTTTCAACTTACAGTTTAGCGGCTCAATTTTAAATAAGAAAATATATTACAGTATAGCTTTCTCAGGAATATCATAAGTGAAATTATTTGTCTTAAATGTTCAGTGAATTGTTATATAACTTAGAATTTGAAGATGATGGCAACTTGATGACGTCGTTCCATAATTATTGCAAATTATAAACATAACTGCCGTTGATTCACAAGGTCTCACTAAAAATCCACTGCAGGATCTCGACGTCAGTCTCCATGGAGACGTAAATTATTTATCTTCGCAATAGAAACTTGAATGTAACTTAGCGTCTGTACACATCTTCCTAAGACTCAAGAATCTTGGCTTATAATAACCGCGCGCACACTCGTGGGTGTCTGAATAAACCAATTGAAATTCGCGGGCGACGCTCTGCAAGTATTTCTTCAGGCATAGCTGCAACACCGACAGTCTTCTGCCCTGCTGACTTACAGAGTCTGTAACTGGGACTTGAATCAGTTTTAGACACTGATCTCTGCACGAGCACGCACATCGCGTGAGTTAACCTAGTATACCGCGACGCTATTTCTCAGCGTGGCTCTTCCTTTGATCGTAATTAATGCAAAAATTAAGCGTCCCTGAAACTAACCAATAAAACTGTCAAAACATATAAACATTATATATCTGGGCCTTATCTGCCCCACATTTGAGATTGGCCAGGTATGGCACCAATAACGGGTCAATGCGTATGTGTATGTATGTATGTATGTATGTATATATATATATATATATATGTATATATATATACATTACACATATGCAGGATAGAATGTATATCGCGGAAAAGCTCGCGGCTGCAGTTAGCTATACCTACATCAAGAATAATGAGTATAGGAACTACCCCTCTATTTCCAAAAGTACGGACGTACGACCACCGTGAAGGTAGTGTTGCTGGACATGAAAAGTGACGAAATATCAATAACCATTATGAATAGAATATTGACATTCTGTATTCAATTCACATGCGTGATGATGCATACGCAGGGTACAACGTGTGACCACCATTCCTTCACATACGTGGAAAACATGGCGCCCCGTCTGTAATTATGCATGTAGTTTTGTATCTGTACGCCTGTATTAACCCATCTTGCTGGATAAAGAACCGGAGTAACACAAGGAACAACAAAGGCGTACTTGTCCGAAGACGTTCAGACAAGCCGTTACTGACTTTTTGAGTGCCTGTGTCTCAGAAACGGTTTGTCTGAGCGATGTTCGGACAAGTACACCTTTTCTGTTCCCTTTGTCATTCCGGCTCTTTATTTACTAGGATGGGCTGCTACAGGCGTACACATACAATAATTCATGCATAATAACAGAGGCGACCTCATGTTTCCATTGCATGGGGTGGGGTGGTGTTCACACTTTATTCCCTGCATATGTGTCGTCATGCATCTGTGTCGAAACCGGAAGGCCAGCGTTCCATTTGTAGTGGTTGTTGAGTTCTCGTCACGTAACATGTTCACTTACACAAGTTTCACGGTGGTATTACGCTTATGCTGTTGAAAATGTAGGCGTGGTTCATATACTCATTAGTCCTTATTTAGGTCTCGCTACCTGTACTTGCGAGCTTTTCCGCGATTTATTTTCCATCATGCATATTTGAACCAGATCTGGACAGATCTAGGCCATCTCAGATCTAATTTTGATACATACCTGCACAAGTTGTTGACTGACTGTTCCGTAATAGTTTCCATTATAAATTTAAAAAACATGACAGTTTTAATACAAATGAAAATAAGTTTACAAATGAAACAAAAGAAATTTAACTTTAAATTTTAGTACGTAATTGTGCTAGCTAGAAGTAAATACACAGAGTATTAGTTCACTATAAAATTTCTATGTCTGCATATTGGTACACATTAATATCTAAATATTCCAAATTTTCAGAGGATAATAAATATGGCTGCGGAAATGATGAAATGGTAAGATTATTTGTTCTATATTCGTGTGAAAACGGAAAGTATGAAGTCCAGATAGTGTGAACAATTCTTGTATTAAAATAAAATTTTAATTTCAGATATATATATATATATATATATATATTAATTCACGGGAATGTTATTACATTTCCTCAGATGCATCGTTAGTGTGGGGATGTTCATCTAATCATAAATATTATCGAAAAATGTACCTAACATGCATAAATCGAACGCACGTCGCAACTGCAATGTACAAAATAGGGCTCCAAAGTTTCTCAATTTATGTAAATTTAATTGCTGATTAGCTCCTTTATAATTCAGTAGGCCTATTAAAAAACTTTAGGTTTATCCAGCAGCTATTTTGAAAATTTTTTATGGCAGATATTACGCTGTTGGCTATCCCTACTCATTAAGTATTAATGAAATGGTTCACTTAAAAATTTTGTTAATTAAGGTAATTACACATGTCGATAAAATTACACTTTTTACCTTAGCCGGTTAAAATAAATGGTAGCGTTAAATATTTAGATAATAACAGAATTTATAAAATACAGGACCGCGTTAAACAACTTAATTTAAGAAGCATGACGTGGCCATTATAACAAATGCGTGTTGCACTCATAAATCTAAAAGTTCTGAGAGACATTATTATTGCTAATTATTAATGTAAAACAGTGTTTGAGAACAGAGTGTTGGAAACGTTTTTACGTAAACTTGCAACACTCTTGCAATACATTCATTTATATGGCGTCTTCCTCGGGTTGCGTTCAAGTGACCGTGACGCCAAGCTAACTGCATTGGCTCGCATCACAAGATGGCGTAAACTGTTCGAAGCAAATCACTCCATGTCTTCGGAAGCTAAATGTTAGATAGGACAACCAGGGGCACAAGATCTTAGAATATTTCCGGGAATATCCGTGGATAGGTATGTGACGGTCACTGAAGTTTGAAGGGTTATAGCAAAATATTATAGCGAGGATATTATTTTGCTTAGGTTTGGTGTGAGAGTTTTACAGCCATTCAAGAACGAATTCTGAAGAACCTATGAGGGTGAAGTGAGTTGAAGGGATAACAACATATCAATGTCAGAGCTGAAATTCGAACCCAGGACCTCTCGCACCGTAGACCGGCGTCAAACCGACTACACTACGGATGCCAGCTATTTTTGTTCAGATGTTAATTGTTATTCTATTATCTTAGCACGAAGCATGTTTAGCTTTAGTAGTTTCTGTATGACGGCATGTCAATGTCACATTTTTGAGGTCACGGTGAAGAGAAAATTATAATAACTGACTTCTTGATGTGAATAATTTCGCAACTGAAATACCGTTGCATATGCTACTTCAAGAAATTTATGAAAACACGCAAACAATTTCTTATGAATTCTTTAAAAATTGCTGACACTTTCAAGATTTTATTAACATATTTATAAAAGGCACAAAATATTTTCTTGCATATTTCTTGAAGATATGTGCCCACGTCACGTAACTTGCGTGGTGTAGCTTCGTCTGGTCATGTTCCAAGGCGTGCAGTATTACTAAAGCGATGAACTATTCGCAAAAAGGATTTTGCCCCAGTTGGTTTCAGTGCATTACGTTCATATCTGCAGTAGTGATTCACAGTCAGTGATTGGATGTTTTAACTATCGCGAATCTTGGGTTCTTCCCGCAAGTCACAGACTTGTAGTGTTGCAGTATCCTTATTGCGATTAGCTTGGTGAAATGAGAGAGCTTCACACAGGCACACTGCCAATAAACACAAAGCAGACCTGCAAATGTGCTCGTAAGGCACTGAAACAAACTGGGTCAGAACTATTTTCGCGAAAAGTTCATGGCCCTAAATATTAGCGTTGAGCACGTTGAATCACTAACTTTCACTAGCTGGCCTTTACTTTCCTATAGTTAGCTAGTGATCATGACCACTGATCATGAATATGCAAATTGAGGTGTACTATACTCTATCCATTCTAAAGTTGCAGCTAATTCATCCAAATGAATTAGAATAACTTTATTGCACAGCGTAAATTTCATTCGAAATATTGAAAAATGCAAGGTAACTATGCTACGTCACAATCACAATGTAAGGAATAAAGATATGATTAAATTTCCTTGATTTATTTCGTTAAAATTGTTTATTTCTACTGCAACCTTAGAATATACAGAGTATAACGGAAAATTCACGCGACACCTTGCCTTTTATACGCTACTACTCGCGGGAAAAAATGCGAATTACCGCTATGCTGTCCTTGACTGGTGTGGCGAACCACAGCATCGGTCATAATACTGTGTCACAAGCAGCTGGCTCGGTTTTCGCCGTGCTACGTCTCCACTGACCGTGTGCCATGAACTCATGTCAGGCGCAGTACATTTCCCCTCCCTGTGACGTGTCTACCTACTACTAGCGCCACGTTTCTTCCCCTCACGGGAGGACTAGTTGTCGTGGTCGAGTAGTACTGACATAAGCGTGTTTCTGCCTCTACCAGTCCAATGGTACCACGCACAACTCAGTGTATTTATTGCCTCATCACCGCTTAGCACCGCAAACAATGGAACACACTACCGTTCACCGCTGGTAATTGCAGTATGAATTACTTAATTTCAGTAAGTCAATTGGTTTTCGTCAGGTCAACGTCCTCGTCATATACACACTGTGACTTTGCTATGCTATAGTACAAAAACTTTAGACGTAAAAAATTTTTTTCATGTTAGGAAATGAAGTGGCAAATAATATCAACAAAAAAAAACACAATGTTTAATTAAAATGTAAATTAATGCGTACTTTAATTGTGAGCACTATTTAGAAGTTTATGGTGAACAGTAAGTTAACAGGAAGTCATAGGCATACCGAATTAGAAGCGCAGATGTAACCAAGTGGGTTCGTCTTCGGGAAGGTTCGAATTCCGGTCCAGACATTTTTACTGGGGTTGTGTTCAGGTTTTCCATAACAATTAATAATAATTAACAGTAAGAATAATTTCAGATAATTTTAAACATATGTCATAGGTAGGGACTGGAAAATTTCGCGAATTCAATGACCTTTAGGCTGGAATCCATTGTACTTTGCATACTCAAACCCTGACTTAGTCAACTATCAGTTACTCAGTGAAACAGCAGACAATGAACGAATAGTCGGGGCTTGAGTATGCATAGTATAACGGATTCAAACCTACAGATCATTGAATTCACGAAATTTTCCAGTCCCTAGTCATAGGTAGATATCCGAAAATTTCACGGTTTCATTTGCTTGCTCTGGCAAACATTGGCTTCCTATACGCTACTAGCTAATAACATTGATAACACATAACCATAAATTAGCCGCTTATTTATTACTGTAGCAGAGACCTCCAGGTGTCAAATAGGTTACAGGACAATTACGACAGTCGCATGAACATAAAATTTTTTAAAGTCTAGCTTGTATCCAAAGGAAAACGCCAATTTTTCCGACCTTTTTTTTTCTCTTAATTTGGTCTACTGCTTCTTGCCACGTGAAACTTTCAACACATTACAACATAAGGAATGAAATTAAAATTACTGCAAAATTATGGAATAACTCGATACCCGAACATTTTCCGAATTCACTGAATGATATTTGGAGATTTCAACACCCGTACATGTCATTTTGTTTCGTGATTGTGTAACTGTGTATTAAACTCGTCATCATAGAGGTCTGTGGATCTGTATAAATCTGAATGAATTTTACATCTACGATAACTAGGTAGGTGTACAACTGGCCACTCACTGGACCAGCAGCCAGCCAACGTATACAGGTTTGTGGAATCCAGTCGTCAGTTCATTGAACTCGCGAAATTTCAGATATATTTGTAAAGTATCGGCCAGAGTAAAACATTATATAATGTATGGGTTTTTGGTTGATCCAAGTTACCTGCTAACGTGAGATTTGAAGTGAATTACTCATTTCGCTCGTATTTTGTTTAATGGCGTGTTTTACTACTTCATCTGGAGATCTGCATTTCGAAACTATAGCAAATACAGTTTACGTTTTCTGGCACATCAACAATAGTTTCATGAATTTATGTACTTGCCAAAATAAAATAAATTCTGACTTCAACAAAACAGTAATTAGTATTCTCTGTCAGTCTCGTACGTTTTTTCCTATTATTATTTCAGTTTTGGTGTATTATGTGTTGAAGTGTGTGTACTAAATTTAAGTTTGCCAATATGTAAAGTTCCGTTACGTGGAGTGATCTGAAACATAATTCATTGATATGTTCGTGTGTGGAAAAAAATCTGTACGAAGTATTTTTTCATTAATGTTTAGGAAATAAAATAAATTACTTGCATTTCAAAGGTTGTGAACATAAATGCCCTTTGTAGGCCTATATAATATTTTTTTGGTAAAGTTGAAGTTCAAATAAAAGAAATACGAAGCGGATACCTACAATGTGACGAGTACTATCAGTCGAGTCATGTTGAAGGAAGTCATGGAAATTAAATCGAGTGGAAAAGTGCACTCTATGGTATATGGGTCTTACATTACATAGGCCTACTCTCGTTGAGCTAGGTGAAGCAGTGGTGAATCACTTGATTCACACTCAGAAGGACCCGTGTTGTCTATGCTGTCTGTCTATGCTGACTTCGGTTTCCCAAGAATTTCTGAAATCCATCCTGGCGACTGCTGGAATAGCTCTTTAAAACACACACATGCCGAATCCCTATTCAAGGCCGTGCATTTATTTCAGATCACATAGAACAACCACAATATATATATATATATATATATATATATATATATATATATATATATATATATATATTTCTTTATTGCAGTAGGTATATACCCATTTTTCTTGGCTTTATTTCTTTGTTTTAACTGACAGAAACAAGACGAAGTACATAGCTAAAAGTGAAAACCTCTTACGTGTTTTGAAACCATGCCTAACATTTTAGGAATGTCAAACTGTGCAGTACATAAAAATGAAACCAGTGCTACTGATTCAGCATGAACTCCATCAGTCGAGAATAAAAAAAAAAAAAAAAACACGAACATCAGAGGACCACGAAAACGAAGACCGATCGCGGATCGAAGTCGCGAAATTCCGCACGCGTGGGTGGTCCTTCCGGTAGGAAGAACGAAGGTAAGAGGGAGGGGTGCAGGAAGTGAAAAAAAGGGGGTGGGGTTGCTCGTGATCCCCTCCCCTCTCTTTCACGTGATCACTCGGGGGCTGGGTTTCACAGATCGATGCAGCTTCGCACAGGAGCTACTAGCACCACACTGCCCATTTTCGCATTGCACCCCTTCTTCCTTCTTCCCATATACCCTCTCATTCTCCTCCCTCTCTCCTACGACGACTTCATTCTTAGCCGCTACATTTTTACCCTTGGACGGAAATACCAACATCCCTTTCAGTAGACGGCAAATTTTGTTCAGCCGAAGATATCGTGTTTGTGTAGTTATTATTATTTAAATTTTTTTCCTACTGGTCCGCCATTCAAGTCAGTTCTGCAGGATGGCAAATTTTTTAAATAGAGGGTTTTGGTTCTGACTTAACAATCTTACTACAGGTGAGACCATCACACATTCGATTTCCGTGAGTATATGTGATCATGATTTTACATACATACAAAATGAGAAGTCTAAGCTTTACACACGGCTGCTTTATAGCGGAAAGGGAGTGGGGTGGGAGGTGTATGCCCCTCCTCATATGTACGATATTATTTTTAAATTTACTTACATATTTTTTTCACGAAATAATTTAAATAGAATTTTTAGGCAGAATGAACTTAATACAATTGTATATAATTTCGACGTGTAAGAGAGAAATTGAAAGAAATTACTAACCCCGGAACCCAGCATCAAGAATTAAGGAACGGGTTTCTTTTTTCATAACTTTTTTAAATCACACTATTGTAACATATACCATAAAACCGATAAATAAGGTTGTTGAAAATTATTTTTACAGTGAAGCCAATTTTTTAAAGCGAAAGTAGTTAACGATTTTGGTTTGCTCTCGACTACATGAAATGTCATTGAAGTCAAATAAGTAACCAAAATTATATAATATTTAGGTTTGGAAAAAAAAACGGCTGCATTGTAAAAATAATTCTCTATACATTTGTGTGACGGTTGTAATATATCTAGTCCATTTTAGAATAATACATAATATTCGCAAAAACAGTGTAAATTGACTCACGTGGCCTTCAAACCATAGTTCCCAGCTATTCACACACACACATACACACACATATATACATATATATATATATATATATATATATATATATATATATATATATATATATATATAAACATTGTACTGGAGAATATATAGTGAAACAGTCATTTATATATGTTATAAAATTGTTTTTCTACGTAGCCCATAGTTGTATAAACCAAATTTTGTTTAGATTGACAAATTATGTAATAAAATATTTCCTTTAGCAACATGTCATGTTCCAAGAAAAGAAAATACATTGTACAGAGTCCTACCAACGCAAACTCTGTACCAAGACAGAGAACATAACATAACATTTCTATACCTGACACGTAGTAGGTGTAAAACACAACACATTAGTTGATTCCTTCTCGTTCCGAGAAACAAATGTCAATACATGAATGAACTTGCAGCCGCATATCAGATAGGTTATCTAACCTGTCATTTCGTTTTACCGTACTGGGCGAACACGGACGAGATATTTCCAAGAAGATGAAACAACAGTAGCATGCTAACAATACGTTGTAGAAACAAATGGGCGGAAAAGTTGTGTCTTCAGTGTCATATATGTGCCAGATTTACATGCACTTTATAGAGCATAAAATGAGCTTTTAGTATCGAATGGACGGCCTCTTTGTTGAGAAGGTTACCAGAAGTAAAATATTCTCAGAAATGTTTAAACTTTTAGTGCTTTCCCTGCAAGTTAGAGAGTGGTTTAATTTAGAATTTCAAGAAACACAATTTCGTGCTACATGACAAGAAATTTAAGAGCAAGTTGCTTGGATACTTGATGGACTCGGTATACATTATTCCACCAAAGAATGTTGAAGGTGCAGTATTAAAGACATACTGTTGTTTCTGCATTTGTTTGGTTCACTTCGTCTGAAGTCAAGTGCAGAGTTTAATTATTGGTTTTCTAGGTTGACTGCAGAGTGCATCAAGAAATTACTAGGTATAAATAGTTTATCCTCTGACGAGTCAATAAATGAATCATGTACTATATACGTACCTGAGGTATTACACTTTAATTAAGAACTTTGGACAACATCGCTTTAAAATCTACAGGTAGGTCACGTAACTGATTTAAAGTATTAAAATACAAAGAACGTTGTTATAACAGCAGTTAAAATTAATAATAAGAACGACAGTTGAAAATGTTGATCGGTCTGTCGACGGTAAATTGAGTAATTTTTGAGGCACTGCCATAATGTTTACTTTTATGTAATGCGATTGGTATCTTTCAGTCAATAGTTTGTGTAAATCTTTGACATAATACTAGCAAACACAGTCTGTGTCTGTGCATAGTGGTAATATATAGTAGAGGGAACATGACGTCACAAATGTGTGTCCAACATGGTCTCGAGAGTTTGGTGTCGTTTATTTATGTTTTCTCGTTGTAAAACTGCAGTCTGGTTGTTTGAAACTCATGGCGTACCTTCCATAATATATATTTAGTCATCTGGTTTCACCAAGATCTCGGTTCAAAACCTTATAGTAAGTATGTAGCTAATATTTACTTTTTACTATAAACAGCTGGGTTAAGGAAAACAGTAACGTGGCAAACATTGTTTACATTTGTCGTTCTGAAATTTCTATGCAATTATACTATGCGATAATATGGTAGTATCCTCTCCTTTGTTCATAAATTCATAAGGTACCAAAATAACCCAACATAGTTGTGATTACTAAGCAATTATTATCTTGGCTCTCAATGTTATTTCAAATTTCCCGCGCATGTTTCACTAAAGTCACGTGACATATGTTGAACACACAATTTCGTATGCAGCTGTGTATAGGATACTCCCTCTACCCTACATTTACTCTAAGGTACCAGCTCTCGGGGCGTACAGGAATATAAACAATACCACGTGGACGAGAGACGTTGATTTATTTAACCCATTTTATTATTTTTGAAATACTGTAATTAGTTTATGTATTAACTAAATATTTAGGAATAACTAACATGACGATTCGAGGCTCAACTTGAGATAGTAAGTGACTCGTTTATTAGCTTCATAATGGATCTTTTTAACCATTGTTATTGTACCAGCTCTCGGGGCGTACATGAAAGTAAACAAAGCCGAATGGAATTTGAGACATTGGTTCAAACAACAGCTTATATTTAAATAAATACTGTAATACGTTTGTGTCTTATTGATATATTTAGAAATGGTAAATGTGATGTTACTAACGTGTCAATTTTCTCCCAGATAATAAAATACGTCCAACTAAACTTCAGTCTAACCAAACTTTTACGAACTCCGGCACCATGACACTCCATAGAGAAAACGAGTACGATAAAAATCACGTCTTGTCGCTTTCTCTACTACTTATTTATTCCGTGCTCTAAGGTCTGTGCCATTAGAATTTAACATCTGTTGCTACAGTTAATTACGCTGGCCTATTATTTTTTCATAATACATGTTTTGATCAAAATTTTATCTAAGTTTAGTTATGTACCACAGTTAAAATAAAACTATTACTAACATTGACTTGAAAACAGTCTACCTTTATATGTAGCTATTACATGACAGACAAACCAAACTGCAGTCTAAGCCACTGGACATAAAATTGTCAAATTTTTTGTGTGGATTCCCCTCAGGTCGTAGGCGAGCACTAAGATGGAATGTTTCGAAATTAGACCTTTAAGGGGATGAAAAGGGATTAAATGTGTTTCCGAAAATAGAAATCGTCGATAGAGCTCAAATCAGACTGCCTATCAACGTGATTTTTACTTCAAGGAAACACATAAAAAATATATTGACTAATTGCAGTATTCTTCAAAATTCAGCATTAAAGGGGATGAAAATATCTAAAATAGGTTTCCGATTATTTATCGATATCTATCGAACCCTTCAAGATAGAGAGTTGGTTTTCACTTCAAAATGTTGCTTACGTAAATACCTAAAAGTTGTTTTAGGATTTTTTGAAATTCGTTCCCTTAGCAGTAGAAATGGGGAAATATGATTTATGAATCGTCCATATTACTGGAACACAGTGTTGGCTATCGTCGTGATTTTTGCTGCTATTGGTTACGTATTCTAATTACAAAGACGTTTGGAAATTTGATAATATAGGATGTGAAAATACGTGAAAATATTGTTTTCGATTATTCCTCTATATCTGTCGAACCAATCAAGATATCGAAGTGTCATTTGATTTAGGTAAATGCTTATGTAAATATCTAAACACCACTTAAATATAATTTCAGAATTCTGCCCCAAAGGTGTGTGTATATATGTGTATATATGTATATATATGTATATACAGGGTGTTCGAAAAGTAATACATCAAAATGAAACCACGCGAGGGGGTGGGGTTTGTGACCAATTTGAGATGGGGAACCCGTGTCCGGAAACGAACCGTTACGCCCCTGTGAGCAAATTTAATTTCAGGTAAGTCTGGCAACGTCGCGCAAGCTGAAAGACATGATTTGACGGCTGGTTCTTGAGTGGCTTCGTCGCCCGCACATTTCCAAACAGACTCC